>VZRE01010084.1:158399-170781 GCA_013396775.1 Cephalopterus ornatus
AAAAAAAGTAGTAAAAAAAAAAAAGTAAGAAAAGAGGAGGTAAGACTTAAGGGTCTTAAGCAACACCATAGCAGAAATTTGTTCAATTCTGCATGCTGCAGGAAAGAAGATTTTTAATGTAATGTTGCAATCTTTTGAGACTATCTCTCTCCTGGAAGGATTCCTTGGAAGCCTTTAAGTGCCTTTGATAAGTCTTTGCATTTAGGCCATACATCTCTGATACAGATGATTTGGAAACTCTAGCCCCTGTTTCATGACAATAGGGCAGACCCTAAGCATTGGTTTAACTCTTTTTATTTTATCTGGGACAGGATTGATGCCAGGTCTGTAACAACATGCCAGACAGAAGTTGTCTTGTCTGTAATAAACAGGCCAGACGGAAGTTGGGAGATCTTAGATTGCCTGATGTTAATAGCTGTTTCTTAGCATTCCTTTTGCCTGGCTTCCTGTTTACTTATCACTTGCTTTAAAGGATCTTAACAGACCTGATGTGGTATCAATTCATTAACTCCTTCTTCCTCTGTACAGGACAGAAAAAAATTGAGTCCTCCTGCCTTAGTGATGAAGAGAGGAAATTTGTCATGATAGACTAAGGCTATTGCTATGATCCATCTCACTCTTTAAAAAATACTTTCACAACTTGTTTTCTTCTTCTAGAATCTCCAACTCTGCTTGCCATACTATTCTCCTGATTTTATTTTTCTTTCATCATCCATTTTACAATCTTCACTTGTTGCACAGAGCAGAAGCTTATACTCAAATGTGCTTCTAAGCTGGAGCTTTCTTTTTTTTCCATGGAGAAATTAGAGTATGGACAGATATCTTTTAAATTACACCTCTCAGCTGGTTTCAGGCCAGCTTAATCTGACTTGTTAAATCTCAGTGTGAGTCACAATTTAGCCATTAAAAAGGTCCAACTTGGAAATAATTGGCTGACTAAAAATAAAGCTTTGAAAAGAGGGTTAATAAAGACAAATCCCATTTTCATGCCATCAGCAAGTTCAGAAGCCAGCATCTCAAACCATTCCCCTAGGGGCTGACTTCTGCAAATGTCTGCAAGCTCAGGGGAGCACTCCCTGTGTATATCACTACATTTTTACAAGCTAACCCAAAGGAATGCCTATACAGTGCTCAAGTCAACCTTAAGAGGCTTCTAACAATACACTGAATAAATACTCATCTGTTACCAAATAAATCACTTCAACCCACTGACCATATAAGTGGAGGACAAGCCCGTGCTAAGTATTTGTGCAACATCTCATGCAAAACTGCAAGTGTAATACAAAGAGTAATGAAGCTATTTCATGGGCATTAGCACCAGCTTCTGAAAAATGAACCCATTGGACTTTGTTTTCAGATCCATTTTTGCACTGATTTCATATGAAATCCCAAGCCAGCGAAAAGTTAATTTTGTTTTCAGTTCAACTCTGACATACACCAATGAGACCCTTTGGTCACTAGAGCTGACTCAGCTCCACCCGATCTTTGCCACATGCAAAGAAACAGGGATCACTACTGTATTCTGCTGTATCTGCTCCTACACCTCCTGTTAAACTGATACCTTTCTTCTGGACTTTTGTGCTGGGGTTTGGTGGTAAGCCTACGTGATAGAAATAGCTTCTTATAGTGATTCTGTGGTGTTTCCCTATATTCATGAAGGCTGTACATTGTCGCTTGAAGTCAGCTGGATTGACGTCAGTCCTTCACCTGATATCTGGCCATCCCCTTATTTAACATGAGCTTCAGTTCAGTGTACCACCACGCGTGAATGTGTGGCTTTGCATGGTGCTCTGTTAACTCTGGTTGGAGTATGAGCAAAGATGACTTCTCTCCTAGTCAGTGATGCAGGAAAGAACAGTTCACAAATGTAAGCTGTCCTCAAACCTGCTGTTTTTGATGGACAGAGAAAGAGAAGGAGAGGTTTTTTTCTGAGGGAGACGTTGGCCAATGCTGGGCCAGAGGGATTTTCTGGCTGGAGAGTTTTAGGTGTGACTGGAGTTGCTAGAGTTCAAATCCCCATTCTGGTTTGTGGTAAAAGTTATTCATTTTGCTATTGGCCCTGTTGATGCTACCAGCAGCTTTGGACTTGAAAAGCCCTTAATGCTTGTGGCAGGTGAAACAAATACCAATGCATGCATAGGAGAGGTCACTTTGAACTTCCATACAGAAAGATTTTACCTTTTTTTTTTTTTTCTACTTTTTGTTTTCTTTAATGAGATTTTAGGTGAGGTTGAGAGAAGGTGGATGATAGAACATTATTATGGAAGTTATAATTGCTTATACAGCTTTTTAACCCACCTGTATTAACAAGAGCAGGATGGAAGAGAGGCAAGGGGCCAACTGGTCTCTGTAGGGTGGTAGGGAAGGGGAGGGATGCATGCAGGGGTGGAGAAGGGCTCTTCTGACATTGCGTGCTTAATCTAATCTAGGCCATAATAATTTCCTACTGGCTCAGCATCAGTCACATCATTAGCCTAACGCTGAAATTAGATCTTGTCTGTCAGTTACATTTGTTTTCCTATCTGGACCATCTCTGTACTGCAGTACTTCCTGTCTCAATTCATGTGGGACCAACAATCCCAGTTATGTCGATCCAGACGTAGCAGAAAGCTTTTACTGAGCACTCCCTGCAGACAAGGGAAACCATCAAAGTGAGTGTTTCGATATGCCATTGCTCTCTTGTGTAAAATAAGAACAACTCCCCGTTGCAAGTTGGGGTCTTATTCCTGTCCAACAATGCACTGATCATAAACAAACAAACAAACAATAATAAAAATATCATTGAATCATACCCCTTATTGTCCTAGTTTTGGCTGGGATAGAGTTAATTTTCTTCATAGTAGCTAGCATGGGGCTATGTTTGGATTTTTGCTGGAAACAGTGTTGATAACACAGCGATGTTTTCCGTACTGCTGAGCACTGCAAACACGGAGCCAAGGCCTTTTCTGCTCCTCACCCCACGCCACCACTGAGAAATCTGGGGGTGCACAAGAAGTTGTGAAGGGACACAGCCAGGACAGCTGACCCCAGCTGACCACAGGGATATCCCACACCATATGATGTCATGCTTAGCATATAAAGCTGGGGGACACAGAAGGAAGGGGGGACATTTGGAGTGATGGTGTTTGTCTTCCCAAGTCACCATTACATGTGGTGGAGCACTGCTTTCCTTGGAATGGCTCAACATCTGCCCATGGGAAGTGGTGAACAAATTGCTTCTTTTGCTTTGCTCATGTGCACGTGGTTTTTCCTTTACCCATTAAACTGTCTTTATCTATCCCATTATTTTTCTCACTTTTATCCTTCTAGTTCTCTCCCCCATCCCCCCAGGAGAGTGAGAAAGCAGCTGTGTATGACTGAGATGCTGGCTGGGGTTAAATCACAACACTTGTCTAAATCCATACCATATCTATGTCTATACTCTGTGCAGTCAAGCTGGGACAACTGAGCTGGTGGGACAGATTCGTTCAGGGTAGCCAGAGCCACCACACCTTTTCCCTGGGCACCCAAAATGATGTTTCATTAAAGGGTTCTTGTAATAACGAGTAAGTTCTTCACACTTCTGAACATTAGAGAAACCAGGACAACTTCTGTGTGAGTCATAAATTTCTTCTGAGCCTCCTGTGCTTCCCAGGGTGCCAACTTCTTGCTGTACTCACTACTGATGGCTGTAGCTCAGGGTTGGGAGAAGTGACCTGAGCCCCAGTTAAGACCCACTCTTGCCTCAGGAGGACTGCAGCTCACAGGGTGCTGGCTCTGGATCTGTAAAACCTCCAGACATTTCCAGTTTCCAATGCAGCCAGACACTGTGGGCTTCTTTCACATTTAATTGAGAGAAATAGGCATTTCTGGGAATTTAGCTCATCTTGAAGCAGACGTTTAAAAAGCCAGATGAACCCTAGAGGTGCTTAGGAGGACTTTATCTGTGAACAGCTTGAGGAACATTAGCCATTGAAAAGACTGAATTTTGGACAAACTCCAAATGGATATTACTATTTAAAAATATAACATTTTAGGCACACATTTTAATGTAAGCAAACATTCAATTTACCCTTGTTAGCAAACACAAAATTACTTAAATCACAGTTTTTCAAATACCAGCCAGGTTTCTAGTTAGGAACTGCAAACACCATATAGGTTATCTTCTTCTGCCATCTTGTTGCCTTGTATTTCAGGAGAGCTTAGATGAGATAAGATGCGTTCCTTCCTTGGCCTCTTACCTAATCACAAAGTAATTTTGTGGTCAAGACCATTTTAAAGGAGTCTGATCAAGGACCTAGGGGTTAAATTCCAAAAGAATTAATTTAAGATCTGGCACTCAGAAAATTCAGTTTTAGCTTAGGGCTTATTTTCCTCTGAAGCTTTTAGGATCCTGGCTACTCCACTGCCTCCCACCTTGTGTTTTTAATACTTGCCTGCTTCTGGTTACATTTCCTCTACCCTGTATACAAAGGCATCAGTGTGAGATAGCACCAAATATTTTGTGAAAATATTTTTTAAAAACTCCCACATATGCACTTCAAAGGAGGCTTTCATGATATGAATTTTTCATTACCTGGAGCAAAAGAGAGGCACTCTACTTTTAAAACAGATGTTAAACCAGAGGCAGGAGTTAAACATCCAGACCTTCAGGTGGCATAGATGGCCACAGGTCGTGTAATATTTTACTTTAGCTGGGAATTTACACACATAATGTAGTTTATGTCATTTTACTGCAAATTACAGCAAATTTTCATTATTAAAACATATCAATTTGTCTTTTATTATTTATTTGTTAGAACATCTTTAAAGGGACAGCTGGAGAAAAACTACTGTGGTCCTTCTAGGGGATATAGGGGAGATGTATTGATCCGGCATTCATTCATTGATTAGCTACTTTACTGCCAAATCCTGTTGGCTTGTGTTCATCTACTTTAGATTCTGGAAGCAGCCTGGAAAGTTCATGCACTGCCCATTACCTCAGTGGAAAGTATTGATATGGTAATTGTCCAGGAGGTGATTGGAAGATGTTGGGAATAACATAATCATCTTGCTGTTCTACATGCTGTCAATGATTACTTATTTCAAAATCATTGGCTGAAAATATTGACATGTTAGGTAATGAATAAAACTCACATAAGAGAAACAAATTACATTTTTAATTAAACCCATGTTTGAGGGGGAACCCTCAAACGCAAAGGATTTCTAATGAGTCCCTCCAGAAAACACAAGTACTCAGAAAATCAAGTATAATGAAACTGTGACTTGAGTGGGTGAGGGGTGAGGGTCTCGTAAACAAGAATTCTGTCTGGCTTTGAAGCTTGAGAACTGTAACTATAGAACTGCCTAACTGATCTATACATTTATAAATAGGTGTCTTGGTTTAATCCCAGATGGCAGCTAAGCCCCTCACAGCTGCCCACTCACACCCCCCCCCAGTGGTATGGGGGAAAGAATCAGAAGAGTAAAAGTGGGAAAACTCACAGGTTGAGATAAAGACAGTTTAATACGTAAAGCAAAAGCCATGCACACATGAACAAAGCAACACAAAGAATTCATTCACCACTTCCCATGAGCAGGCAGGGGTTTAGCCATCCCCAGGAAAGCAGGGCTCCAACACACATTAATGGTGACTTGGGAAGACAAACACCATCACTCTGAATGTCCCCCTTCTTCCCCAGCTTTATATGCTGAGCATGATGTCATATGGTCTGGGATATCCCTGTGGTCAGCAGTCCCAGCCTCCTTGTTGGTGGGGCAATACAAGAAGCAGAAAAAGCCTTGATGCTGTGCAAGCCCTGCTCAGGAATAAGAAAAACATCTCTATATTAGCAGTGTTTTCAGCACAAATCCAAAACATAGCCCCAGATCAGCCACTGTTAAGAAAATTACCTCTACCTCATCTAAAACCAGCACAATAGGTAAAATGGAAAAGATGCAATTTTTTGTAAAGTGTTTTTATTTTGCAATTGAATCTGCTCGTGTAGCCCCCTGCTGCTCCACAGAGTAGGATTAAAAGGTAAAACTGGCATCAGAACTTTACACCAGCGTTTCTGATTTCAAACTTTGTCCTTTGTATCAAAGTAGCTGGAACTGGGAATTTACTTGGCTTGAGCAAGGAACGTGAGGATATGGAATAGTCTAGACAGACTGGTGCTACCATATATGCTGGGGGGGGGGGGCTCTGAAAATGTTACAGCTGAAATTTAATATGGCTCAGAGTAAAATGTATATAAGGCAAAACAGCTGTGTGCCACCTGAGTGATACAAATGAGGGGTGGGATCCTGCACCTTTTATGTTAACAGGGAAAACACAGACATCACCCAGTAATACTCTTAAGTTGTCATTATGTTAGGCAGAGTGGTGAGCTAAGCCCCTTACTCTGCTGTCAGCTGTGCCCTAGGAAATGCTGCTACTGCCAGGACATTACAGCCTTCTACCATGGCTTTGGCAGTACAGGAGAGCTCAAAACCAAAAGCATCCCATGGCACTAAAGGACTGAGATCATGAAGCCCAAGGTTATACCTGTGGCACAAAAACACAGAAGGATTTTTGCCCCCTACTTGGCCTCAGTCCCAAAACTACAAGCAAAGGGTAGAGAGGAGGTAGATGGAGGAAGTCAGGCAGTGGGGAGCCAGAAACACGGGACAAAAGGTTTAACAAAGTATGAGGTAGTCTCCTGGAGCACAGTGTGGCAGCCCTTTCACTGTGGGTAAGAGGGCCCTAGGCAGGGAATGTAAAGATTTACTGTGCGATGGAGAATAATCCTACATTGCCCAGGTTATGGACCAGTTGACCTCACAAGCCTTTTAATCTCTGGTTTGTGAGTCCCAAATAGAGAGTTCTGTTACAGCTGCAGCTCAGGCCAAATGGGAGCTGTGCAGCAGGGGGCCCTCTGCAGACTGTGCAAAGAAAGAAAAGCAAATGAATGGACCAGAACTTCGGGGCCTTCCCTTTCCACGGCACTAGGGCAGAAAAGCCAGCAGCTGTTGTGGAGCTAGGAATTTCTAACTTGCTGAGCCTGCAGCCTGGCAGGAGAGGAGGAAGAGGATTTAACACTTAAGCTAACTTAATTTGTACTAGCAGAACATCCCAAATTTGGTCCATCATATCATACTCCTTCTGGATACTCATTAAACCTTTTTGCACACAGAACATAGAATAGCTCAGATCTCTAGAGTCTAGGCCTAGTATTAACCAGCCATGAGGAAGCTGTGAGAAGTGAGTTCCTGGGAACACAGAGGCAGGTTACAACAACTGAGTGGATGCCTGAATCCAAGTCTGGCACTCCTAGAGGTCAGTGAAAGGTGCATGAGTTTGCCCAGGTGCTTTCTGTCACTGCAGGCTCTGGAGCCCATGGTATATGTGGGACAAGGGAGGCTTATCTCACTCTTTGAGCTCCATCATAGTTCAATTTTCTTTTTTTGAGAAGACTGCCAATGGAACTGTACGTCTGAGAACTGTTCCTTACTTTTGATTTGATCTTTCTGTTTTAAACTGGCATAGTGACGAGGACCACATCAATGCATACAGTAAATAGCCTTTCACATGTTAAGATGTTATAAGAGAAGCATATGAGTAATTTGAGGGAATCTGAATGCCTATTATGATGACTCCTTTAAAAACTGATCTGCAGCTCTATTTTCTAAAGAGAATGTTGTTGCAACAGTCGGGAGAGCTTCAAGCTTGATTCAGAGCTAAAGATCACAACATTACAAAGCCCTAATGGAGATGAATTCTAATGGATAGATGGATATAGGCTGATATGTTAATATACCTGTTTAACTTGATAGATGTTAATGGTGATGACAAATTTATAAATGTATTTGGATCTACATTTATGATTTTGCTGCAGTATGTTAAAAATTTGATTATTTTGAATCCTTCAAAAAGCTGTTGCTAAGCACAGCTCCAAACTCCACTCCAGCTTGCTAAGTGGCAATTCAGTCATATACAAAATATTGCAATATATTATTACAGATTTTTGTCCTTAATTACAACAGTCCTGACTTTTCATCATTATCATTCCTGTCACTGGACATGACACATGTAAATTACTAGAATTAATTCTTTTCAGAGCACTATTTACAGATTGAAGCCAGCAAGTTTAGATTGCACCTAAAGACATTATTGCATTTTGCTCTTTTGCCTCAAACCAATGTGAACTCCCTAAAAAATCAACTTCTAGCTGATAAGAAAGATTGTGAAATTAAATATGGGTTGTATACTGAGCTGATTAGAAACAAGAAATGAAAAATTTGAGCTTCAGCTTACAACATGCTGAGCATTGGTACCTCCTAGAGAGGTCAGGTTCTCCTGGGGGTGCAGATCCTCTGCTATGTACTTAGGAATAATCCTTTGTCCCCCCAGGTAAGAACTGGCAGGTCTGCCAAGTGTGAGTTGAAGACATTCTGTGGCCTACAAAATCCTAAAAACTGGCAATCTTTATGTTAATAAATGGTGGAGATTAGTTTCAATAAACATCTGGATTATGTTTTTGTGGGAAACCCTCTATGTTATCGGTTATCTTTCATCTGGACTTCTCAAAAGAGTATGTTACCAAAAAGGGTTTAAATCCCAAAATCCCAGTGGCGGATTTTGCAGTACAAAGATTAAATTTGCAACACAGTAACGTGGAGGGAGAACTTTATGCCAAAGTCAGATATCCTCACATCTCTTGTACTGTCATCGGATGCCCAAACTTTGGCACACCATTTACTGAAACAGTATCTGATTTATTCACAGATATGCCCCAATGACATTTCTAGGCACGACAGCTATGATGTGAAGAGAGACAAAAATTGTGTATCTCTTGCACCTCACTCGTTACCCACACAAGACAGCACTCATGCAGGGCGTCCCGAACCTCCTCAGAACTTCCATTACATCTGTCCCTACTTCAGCTTCCCTGAAGCCACCTGCCATACTTCCTGTGGAATAGTGCAATGATGCAAACCATGAGAACGCTGCCATTACGTGCAGTTTTATTAAATGCTGTTTGATTATCAGGAGATTGGGTTGTTTATAAATGTTTGATGATTTCATTTCAAGATAGGTCAGAAGGTGAAACTGCATTTGTATATTCCAATCCAGGAGCAAAATCCCACATCTTTTAGAACACTGAAGGAAGTGCCAGGAGCTTTGGCTAGTAGATCTGCTCTCCACTCAGCCCTAGTGAGGCTACATCTGGAGCATTGTGTCCAGTTCTGGGCTCCTCAGTACAAGAGAGACATGTAGCTCCTGGAGTAGGTCCAGCGAAGGTTCATGAAGATGATCAGGGGACTGGAACATCTTTCTTACTAGAAACTGAGGGAACTGAGCCTGCTCAGCCTGGAGAAGAGAAGGTTGAGAGGGGATTTCATCAATGGATCTGTATTTATATATCGGAGGGGAAGGGGGGTTGCCAAGAGGATGGAGCCAGGCTCTTCTTGGTTGTTCCAAGCAATAGTACAAGAGGCAAAAGGCGAAGTCTCATGCACTGGAAGTTCCACCTGAATATATGGAAGAACTTTACTGTGTGGCTGTCTGAGTACTGCAGCAGATTTCTCAGAGATGTTCTGTAGTTTCCCTCACTGGAGATACTCAAAAGCTGCCTGGACACAATCTTGAGTAACGTGCTTTGGGGAAGCCTGCTTGAGCAGGGAGTTTGAACCAGATGACCCCACCAGCGATCCTTTCTAACCTTATCCATTCTGTGATTCTGTAATTCTGTGATCTTGTACTAATACAAATGAGTCTTCTGTAATAAGCTTGGCTCTGAAGAAAATTTCTCTTTCTAGCCCTCAACCACAGCCCACAAAGAACAGGAAAAGTGGCCTTCTTGTAATGGATCCTACCAAAACCACAGGCCAAGCACAGCTTGTCATTACTCCAGCATCATTTACTATGAAGATAATAGAAGCAAGAAAATAATCTTTTTTTTCAGAGTATATTCCTTGTTTGTTCTGATTATTGGCTGGTACTCTGCATTACTAGTAGCCATTCAGAATCTACAGCTGCATTATGAGCAACCTGAAATTATTTATTTATCCTTTATCTTTGTGGTGTAGATGGCCCATAGTTTCATCAACAGTCAAAGCATGGATTGACAAGAGTGGCTTGTTCAAAGCCACACAAAGTCTGCAGCAGAGCTGGATCACATCTTGCTTCGAGAGACATAACCAGACATCTACCCTGATTATATGAAGGCAATTCATATGAGGGTAAAGTGGATCAAATATTGTTGACCTGAGGTCTGTGGTCCCATTCAGTTACACATACTCAGACTGCTTGTTTGTTGTCTAATCTAGTTAGAAGTTTGCTCGTGTTCGTGCATATGCAGAACTGACAGTGCGCATACACATAAGAGAGCTAGAAACTGCATTTAATTGGAATATAGGATAGGCTGTGGTGATCAGACACAGGGCTCAGCTAGATCTGATTGGCACCTTTCATCCCCTTTTTGCTTTATTTTCCCATGTTTTTCCTCCTCTAGCCACCTCAAACTTTCCTTCTCCCTTCCTTTGGTCTCTGCCCTAAACTGTATGGTAGGTTAAGTCTTGCATGTTCCCAAAATGCTGTTCCCACTGCATCCCTTAGTATATCCTATACCAAGGCAATAACTACCTATAGTTTGCAAAGCATCTGGGAGTTTCTTGGCAGACATCACAGCAGATAAGAAGGTTTAATCAGTTTTCTCTGATGTGCTTGGGAGCAGCCAATGTTGTGTGATCCTATTTCCCTGATGAAGTTACTGAGGTTTCTCTGCCTGTCTTTGTTCTCCCTGCATCTTTGTGTTAACAGGGATTACACTTTTAATCATGTAACTCAACACCCAAAAGGTAATGAGAAATCACACTGGACCCTTTATTCTGTGCTGACTTCTATGTGACAGTTAGCTATCAGGGGTTAAAATACCATTGAAGAACTAACAGCTAGGTATTCAAATAAAAGACTTATTTTCAATAAAAAAATTAAATTTATCCTTCCAAATGCTGTGAAATCCTTATCAGTAAATCTCCTCGAGCTCCTCTGTGTTAAACATGAATTGTAAGAATTCTGCTTGAAACAGTATTATCGAGCAGATTAGCTGAGCACAGTTTTAGAAATCATTTAGCAGCTTTTCACTGCTATAAACTGGCTTTAATTCTTAGCTAAAATACCTTTTGCACTAAGCCTGCCTCTTCAGCTCTTAAATACATGCTGCAAGCTTTTTAGAGAGTTAAACTTTATTCTATACACATGCAGATCTACTTATGTACTTGTCACACACACAGGGGAATACTTTACAACTAAAAGGTACCACTTAATGAACAGGCTGTGATTTTCCCGTGAAAGCAGAATGGTATTCAGCAATGTGGGTTTCTTCCTGGTCATCATATACTCAAAAATGATGTTCCTTAAAAAAAGGCCCACTCCTGCTCTCATAGAAGCCAAGTGAGGTCAGGATTGGGCCCCTAGACTGAAAATGCAATTTAAGTTTTCCAAATGCTGGATTTCAGAGCTTTACTAGGATAGTAAATCTCACAGGCTAGCTCTGATTTTTGTTTGTGTTAACCTCCCCTATACTCAGCACTGGTGAGGCCACACCTCAAGTACTGTGTCCAGTTTTGGGCCCCTCAGTTTAGAAAGGATGTTAAGGTGTTGGAGTGAGCCCAGAGAAGGGCAACAAAGGTAGTGAAGAGTCTGGAGCACAAGTTGTATGAGGAGTGGCTGAAGGAACTGGGGTTGTTTAGCCTGGAGCAGAGGAGACTAAAGGGTGACTTTATCACCCTCTACAACTACCTGAAAGGAGGTTGTAGCCAGGTGGGGGTTGACTCCTCCCAAGCAGCTAGTGACAGGATGAAAGGACATAGTTTAAGCTGCGTCCAGGGAGGTTTAGGTTGGACATTAGGAGAAACTTCACAGAAAGTGTTATTAGACAGAGGAATGGACAACCCAGGGAGATGGTGGAGTCACTGTCCCTGGAGGTGTTTAAGGAAGGACTGGGCGTGACACTTTGGTGGTGTGGTCCAGTTCACATGGTGGAGTTGGGTCATAAGTTGGACTTGATGATACCAGAGATCTTTTCCAACCTAATTGATTCTGTGATTGACTGGCCATGGAAATGTCTCTTGTCTTTTGGTTAGGGAATGAAATTGAGGGGAAGCTTTTTGAGAGCAACACATCCATTCCTCATTGCAGAAGGGGTTGAGCGAGCACTTATGCCCCTCGTCATGGTACAGCGTGTCCGCAGGGGCGCAGCTCTGACCCAGGCTCTTCCAGGTGTTACTGAAGGGCTCCTGCCCGCTGCCGCACGGCAAGCGGAGGGTTTGTTATGTGACACGGTAATGCCCGCACAACCCTGCACGATCCTCAGAGGCGGCCGTGGGTGTCCGACGGGCAGCAGCTGTGAGGGTCTCCCAGCGGCGATGCCGGCGGCCC
>VZRE01010084.1:171205-298787 GCA_013396775.1 Cephalopterus ornatus
CTGGGGTCGGCCTGGGGCCGGGCGACCTTGGGCCGAACCGGGCGTCGAAGCAGCTGAAGGGGCCGCGGCTCCGCCGGTACATCCCGGGCCGGGCCCCCTTCCCGAGGCCGCTCGGGGCGGGGAGGAGGCGCTGCAGCCAACCCCCCGGTGGGGCCGCGGCAGGATGTGCCCGAGGGAAGCTCTCGGGTTCTGCCCGGCTTCACCTGGGGTGCGGAAAGGGGATTCCCTAGTTTTTATTCGTATTCGTCTTTATAGAAACTCTTCCTCTCCCCCCCAACACCCCCCGCCCCCAACACGGTCGGCATGTGCCTGTCAAAGTCGACGAGTTGATGATGTTCTGTGCAGCTTTGCTGCAGGTGTGAATTATTTCTGCAACATGATCTGGGCGCTTTTCCAGACAGTGTAAGTAGCCTGGCTGCGTGCTGCTGTATCTTGTTTCCGAATCACGCCTTGGCGATAAGGTGGTGACACACAGTGCGTAAAACTCAAGATTATTAAGCTCAATGTATTTTGTTTTGTTTTCTTTTATAAGAGTATTTGTTGTCATGAAGAACTGGTAAGTTTCATGGCTCAATGTATTTTGTTTTGTTTTCTTTTATAAGAGTATTTGTTGTCATGAAGAACTGGTAAGTTCCACGGCTTCCATGATAAAAGTTTTTTTCGAGTTTAGTGTAGATGGGTAAGAAGGAGGAGAAGCAGTATAGGACTTGCCTCTGTTTTGAAATTACACAACTGCAAACTTCAACTCTGACTTTCATAAGTCTTGTGTAGGTTTAGGTGTCTTTGCAAAACTATTTTAGCAGTTCCTTTTTTGGAAAACTTCAGGCAAAGCAGAGGTTTGTTTATCCATGTTGTGTTGCCTTCTTCCTTATTAATTTCCATTTTACTACTGCCGAAGTTTCACCTAATTATTCATAGCAAGTTATATGTTTCCATGTGTTGAATATATTTGCTTGTAATACCACCCTTAGATTGGCATGAAGGGTTCCCATCTACGAGATGCTTATCTTAACATATGAAGGTTTCCCAGCCACCCACACCCCATGTTACTGTTCCACCTTGGCTTGGGGGCAGTGACCAAGAAGACCTATTTCTTGCATGGAAGTTGGTACCTGAGCTTCTCGACTGCTAAACTGCCATTCTTGCTCAACATTCTTGCAGTTACTTAACCAGAGGCTCTGGCTTACTTTGGGGCAGATTCAAAGAACTTTCTGAAGCCTTTTTTTTCATGTGTTTTGTTTGTCTTTTGAAAAATAAAATATGGGGTCTTTGGGGATTTGTTTTTTAAATGTTGCTTCCTCTGTATATTTTGGCACACCTGCAAACTTCCCACAGGGAGCATTAGTTTGTCTCTGCCTGGCCTTCACTCTGTTTTGAATTTACTTCTGGTAATTCCTGAAAATATTTCTTTTCCTATTGAGTCTTTTTTGAGTACGGAAACCTTGAAACCCTGGGGATGCCATTCACTTAACAGAAGATAAACACTGTATACTGTCCCTGTCTAAACAGTTTTCTGTTAGCATGCAGAAGTAACTGCAGACGTGGATTGTCAGTGAACATTTGCAAGGCAAAGTTTAAACTTTTATTTGCATCTTTATTTGTAATATTATAGTTGGATTAAATAGTCCTTTTCATCCTTGAGGACCCTTTCTGCATGGGAAAGGTTTTTTCTTGTTATGATATATATAGTGTGAACTTATACCAGCCTGTTTTAATTTCAGTTTGTAATTGCAGCTGATCAGAGAGAGACTACGGATCAGGAGTTTTAGCCTCTGCTCCCTGATTACCTTGCTTTCCTTTTCTAGTCCCCACCTCATTTCAAGTCTCATCAAGCTCTTGGGTAGTGTGCACACCATGCACACCCAGTTTCTTTCATCTCTCCATGCTCTTGCCAGTATAAGCAGGTCAGGCTCATCTCTGATTCCCTCCTGCTGCCCTGTACAAGTCATAGTGTGACCCTGTTTCCAGCAATTTACTTTGGCTCAGTGTCAGCCCAGGAGTTCCTGGATATAGGTTAGGTCCTGCAAGAATTCCCCTTACCAGCTCAGACTGTAACAACTTCTTCTGGTTAAATTAATGTAGAAGAAGGTCTATTAGTTACAAAAGAGACATCTATGTTTATCTTCTTCTACTGTTTGAGGTAATACAAGCTGATGTGCACACAGTTATAGTGAGTTTTGGAAAGGATTGTTTCAGAGAATGGAAAGTACATTTTAGCTGAAAAAATGATAAAATGTAAATGGTCCCTAACAGAAAAATGAGCTCTGTTTTGAACATAGATTTAGTGTTTTTTTTTGTTCAGCCTGTATGTCATCCATTAAAGACAAAAGTGATGGCAGGAGTCACAAGCGCTTAGGTAAATTGACGACTTTTAAAAGTATGATTACAAAGTGAGTGGAAAAGTGAGATTGTGTTTTTTTCCTGACAATTACAAACCTTCCTCTTTTAACTGTGAAATAGGTTTTAAAATGTGAGTCTTCAACTGACTGGAGAATCAAAATGCAAAGCACAGCTGCAATTCCTGAGTATCATCCCAAGATGTCACAGTTCAGTGTAAGGACCTTTCTGATGCATAAGTCAAATAATAATGTAGATATTATACCTATTAAAATATACTCAACTTGCTCTGTATTAGGAGGAGGCTTCTCTATCTTGTTCCATCCAATCTTTTGGTTTAATACTGTTACAATCAGGACCCTGTTCCACAGACAGCATGAACATGCAGGGCCGCACAAGTGCTTTCATCACATTTTGCAACTACCCCTCAAAAGTTTGGAAAAAAGCAGAACACCCCTGAAATCAAGCAGGGATAGGAGCTACTTGAAGCGTCATGTTACCACATTAATCTGCATTGTGTAATATCTGCTATCTTAAAACTTCCACATGGTAGTGAAGAAATAGCTGTTATTTCCTTACATGAGTCTTCATTTGTACTGACATTCAGAGGTATTGCTATGAGTACAATTTCTTTGCTGAAAAGAAAATTACTCCTCCCATACTCATGGGAGGAGTATTCAGCACTGCTGAGTACTGTACTCTACTGCTGTATAAGCAAAGAGCAAGAAAACCACTCTCTACTTGAATACTTGGGTCTGTATTCAGTAGATCTGTTCTGTATTTTTCAGGCAATCCCCTTAAAAACTCTTAAACTGAGTCTAGTCTTGATAACCAGTGTTTGTCTCTCTCGGCACATAAACCAGCTGTGGATGCGTGCAGCACATCAGTGTGTGAGAGATGGACAAGGATTCATGTAGTTGGCAAGTCATGAGAATTCCAACTTGGGAAAGAAATAGGATAAACAGATGATATTTGCTAAAGATACGTCTGACAGTGGTCATGATGAGAGAAGCCAGAAAGTACTAACTTCAATGCAAAGCTCCACATCCATGCTGAGAGGAAGGTGGGATTTCTCGCAGGAGCCAGCGTGCACGGACAAGGTCTCTTGAATCAGTTCCTGGTTATTGGAAGTTTGATGTTTGAGGCTGTTGTCAGACTTTGCTCTTGCAAGTACAGTTTTTATACAGGGACTGAAGTAAGCAGAGGATGATTTTGGGGGGATTTTGAATAATGTCAGGGAAAGTGATGTGTCCTTGGCTAGACTTAAGAAGATTCCTGTTCTCCTTGGATGTGGGAAGTTGCAGCACTCAGGAGCTTCTAGCCATCCCATCTCACTTGGGATAACTCTGCCACAACAGGAGTCTGCGGTTGCCAGGTTGTCAGGGTGGAAGCATATCTGCATTGTTGCAGTCACATGGTGTGATAGGAAGGTGGTATTGTTAAATAGAAAACATGTAGTAAAAACGCACCTTTCGTACAAATGTGATGTAAATTGTTGCAAGGGTGCAAGTCAGTCTGTCATACCAGATACACTGTGAGACCAGCAGGCTCCATACCTCTTTGATGCAGAAGTTTCCTGGTGATACTGTAATATTTGTATTGTGACAACAGGAACCTGCATCCTACTTTGATTTGTATGCCAGTTATCTACCAGGTGAGGAATAAAATGACTCTCTTTGCTTAAACCTGGTAGACTGTAACAGGGTGATGATGGTTTGTTAGGCAGCAGTGATGAAAGGAGCTGTGGTTCAAGCATCTCTGTGTTTCAGGGCAGTAGTGTAGGAAGGCCTAATACAAAATTAATTTATCACCCAGAGACATAATTTGTTTCGGGGGGGTTGTTTTTATCTTTTAATTTTAATTTATTTTTCCAAACTGGTAAATTTTACCCAAATAGTTTCTGTGATATATCCTGTTCTGTGGTTACTCTGTTTGCGTAAGCAGAAATGCACTACTGGAATAGACCTGAAAAATCTGTAGCATGAGATCTGTTGAGATGGTAGCAGTGCTCTCCATTTCAGTGTCTTCTCCATTGTGGAAGTTGATGGGTTTTATGAATTGGTAGGAAGCCTTGGAGGCTGTTCAGTTGTCCTACCTTCTGCAGACTGAAGCTATGGGTATTCTACCCTTGGTAAAAGGCACTCTGTTAAAAGTGTTTCAGCTGGTATTTTCAGGGTCTGTATTTGAAAACAGTTTCATTATCAGCTGGGTTTTGAAAATGAGGAAGGAGAAAGATCTTGGGTCTCAATAGTTGGGTTTGGATGTTTTTGAATTTTCAAGTATTAAAGCATAACTCTTCTGCTCTGGCAGGATCTCATAATAGGCTATGCTAAGATGCAGAACTGAATATTTCAAGTGAAAACAGTTTTAATGATGTATTTGAAGGTATCTCTCAAATGAAACATTGAGTAGAATGCCCTTTGCCTGAAATGTAAATAGGTCATAGCTGGAGGTAATTGTATAGTCAGCTATTAGTATAATCAGTTTGTCATAGATTTACTGACTGCTGTAGAATTTTTGAGGAAGAGCACATATATATATATTAAAAAAACCCCAAACCAAAGCAACAACAAAGATTACAATTTAATCAAATAGCTTAAGAAAAACAAACAAAAAAAGCCATTGACAGACACCCCTCCAGAAGGTATTTAACTAAATTAGTTATCTCTGATAATGAAATGAAACATCTAACTTGTATGATCAATAGGAGTTTGCATTTGCATGGACTGAGTGTGTGTCCAGATACTTGCTTATTTGACATGTAGAAACTTGTAAGCTGCAGTAATTTGATCACGTGTTTAGTATTTTTCATGCAGCCTCTTGAGCTAGTGAAAGTGTCAGGCTAAAAGGCATTTTAGGCCAACTTCACATTGCGTGCAGTGTTGTATATCAGGACGAAAAAGTCCTTTTAAGGGAGAAGATGGTGTAATGCTAATTGGTTTTGGTGTGTGTGTGTGTTTTAATTTGCACATGGGAAATGCTGAGGCAGTGACATTTCTAAATGGAGCCATTGGTCTCTCTGCTTTTTGTTGTTCTCAGCTGCTTATGCAGATACCCACTTACTCATTTCTTGGTTGCAAAGGAACTTATGGAATCAGATACTTAATTTAGTTACAGCTTATAGAAATATGTCCTCTTTGAAAGTTTGAGAGAGATAATAGGTAGGTTCTGTTAATGTGAAAAAGGTGTTGAAAGACTGGGGAATCATGTGGGTGGACAGTCAAAACGGCCCAAATGAACAAAATGAAAATGGAAGCAACTTGTGAGGTGTCTGGTGATAACTTTTGCTTCTGTGATCCTTAAGCCTTCTTCCTGCCATGGGCTGGACAGCCGTGAACTTGTCACAATTAAAACATATCAAGCAAAGCTGCTCTTTGTGTATGTGTAAATGGTTGAGTAAGTTGCTCTGTCACAGAATGTGACATGTCACAGTGAACAAAGAGCTGAGGTAACGAATGGAAGGTGGTGATATGGTTGTGAAACTCTGCTAAAATGTGGGATGGTTTAGGATTGGGAGCTCATGAACTCATAGCAGATCTGGGGAGGTCTTGGTACTGTGTCCTCGTAGCCAGGAGGTTTCAATTTTAAAATGGGTTTAATATCTCTGGAGGAGTCTGTGAGGCTTAATTTATTAACACTGGGAAATGTATAAGTTGAACGTAGTTGAAGTGTGCTGTTGTGTTATGAAATAGTTTGTTTCAATAGGGACAAAAATACAATTTTTCAGGTTTTAGTGCTATTTTTTTCCTTTAGTAGGGGTCCTGATTAGTTTTTTTTTTTCCTTTTAAATAAAAGAAAATCCCTAAGTGTCACACCTTGCAATAGGTCCTTGGTGTTGTGTTGTTACCTTTCATCTGCTTAGACAGATTCCAGTTGGCTCCCAGGGAATGTAATGGGGGAGGTTCCTGATTCAGGGTTCTCTTATTGAAGATTACAGATGGATTTTAGATGGAAACCAAGTATATCAGATGAGGTGGCATATGTTGGTCTATTTTGGAACTGCTGGGTTTGTTGGATGAAAAGTTCAATTTTAAGTAACATTTTCCTATGAGGATTTATCTCTGGTTTTGATAAAATGCAGTAATGTTGCTGCAGCAAGTAGGTTGAGGTTCCATTAAAAATTAAGATGTGAATTCTGGCTACTTAGTATCACTTTGTGCTCAGATTCCTTCATTCCCTGGAGTCCTTTCTCTGGCTTTATATATTTTGGATGAATTTATCACTTCAATTGTTAACAAGTGAGATGATGCTTATAGCTCCAGACAGAACACAGTTGCCAGCCATATATATGTGTCAGCTGAAGACTTGTATTCTTTTGGGCAGAGCTGTTCAGGGTCTTAGTGCTTCAGGATCTACTCCAGGTTTTATTACTGATCAACAGTATGACTTTGGGCAAGATTTCTTTCTTTCCTCACTGTACTCAATTCCCTTTTACCTGTTCAAACATTTTGGACACAAGTTCTCTTCCCATCTTTCTTTGATGATGTTAGTGCTACCCTAGTTTTAGTCTAGAGCTATATACTACAAATATCAGGCACGTCTTTTTACAGTTTAAAACATTGGTCTTTGCCTTTATAGGCTCCTTGCCTTGCCTGGTATGGATTTGATGTGAGATAAGTAGATTTTTCTTGATACGATGATTTTTACTCAAGTATTCCTTTCTTTTTGTTGTTGTTAGTGTAAAGTCATTAAGATTCCTCAGAGGAGTTTTAGGTTTACAAAGCTGTGAAGCATGATCGAGACACACAAATGATATAATTGTGAAAATTCATGTATTTGTCAATGTGCACTTTCTCTCCCATTTTTAAGGCAGGGCAGGAGTTGGCAACTTGTAATACTGCTGCTTGTGCATGAAGTGCATGTATTTTGTCTTGAGAACAGCTGAGGAGAACCAGAGGAGTTTGTGGCTCTCATGCTGATCTTGGATGGGTGATCTTTGGGATGCCGAACTAAATCTTCCATGATCTGATCAACGGTAAGAAACACGTGTTTTCAAGGCCTTGGCATCATGGAAAACCCGAACGTCTTGGTTTGTTCAGGTAATGGAAAGGCGCAGTACGGATCCTGAGATCAAGATGCACTGAGGCTGGCAGAAAGCAGATTGCACTTGGGAAATGCTGAAGTCTGGAAAAACTGTGCTTACTGCTCAATCACTTTTAAAAGACCAAGTCATTAAACTAATCAGGCATAATTAAGAATTGGCTAGGAGGAACAACAGTGTGTTTGTGGTGATTGCTGTCTTTCAAACTCAAAAAAGGCTTTTTTTAACTTTCCGCAAGTTTTTGAAAGGTGGAAAGAAGGCGGAGAGGGAGAAAAACAATCCATGGGGCTGATGTTAGTCACATGTGTTAATAAAGTGCTGGCTGAATTTCAATACCTGATTGTGAGTGAAATGAAAGCATGAATGGAGTTACAGGTAGAATTGTAAAAAAACCCCAACGTATTGTGAACTTGTAAAGGATCAGATTATTCACTTTACAAGGTAACCAGAGTTCTGCATGTTAAACTTGCCCTTCATTAAATCAAGTCTTGTTGGAATTCTGATTTACATTCTCTAAGAAATGTTTGTTTGGTAGCCCTTTCTTTAAAAGGTGAGATCTACCTCCATTTGTTAGGCATTTTCAATCTTGTGGATATGCTGGCTTTGAATACCAGCAAGGGTGAAGGTAAGAGAAGAGTGAATCCTTTTAATATTTCAGCTTGTGAGTTCTCAATCAAACCACAAACATTTGTCCTTTTGCAGTCAGATGGAGGACTTCCCCCTGTTATCTGCAAGCAGTAAGTTTCAGGAACCAATTTTTTTTTTCCTCCTCTGAAAAAAGAGCTGCCATGTGCGATGAACAAATCAGGAGTGTACTTCTGACCAAAGTTCTGAGTGGTCTGTCTGGAACATTAACAGAGTACATAGAAGGTCAAAAGGACTATGATTTATAAACAATACAAATTGACAGTACTAATTGTCCTGAAAGTCTTCTATGAGGAGTGTTGTCTTCTATATTGCAAGCTTGAGGTAGAGTGGTTTTAGGTTTTTTTTCACCTTTAAAGATTGGTTACAGCATCACATTTTTTTGAATTTTTTTTTCTCATGGCAACATTTCTTTTTCAAAAAAGAGCCAAAATAGCTTCAATGACCTTATTTCATACTTGAATTATATGTCCATTAAGCTTGAGAGCACAATAGCCATTTTTCTTCCTCCTTCAAGTTTTCATAAAATGAGAAACAAAATGTTTTACAGTGTAATTTCCTATTTTCACTGCAATTTTAAATGATTGAAATGCCTGTCCTTTTCAACAGTTTAGATATTAGTAGACATTTCATGAAGTACTTCTGATTCAGAGGACCTGGATGTAGACTCTTTTGAGGTAGCATATAAAAGTGTTTGTGTCTGGGTTGCATCAACAGAGTTCACCCAAAAGTAGTGGATACTAGATGACACTGGTTTGCATCAGTCTCACTTCTTGTCAATATACTGTAGAAAGCTTTTGTCATTCTTAGGCAAAATTGTGCATATTAGTTATAGGGTAAATGCCCAGTGCCTCTTCCTGCTGCAGCTTTGGTAACTTCCAGGCTTTCAAAGTTAAAGGCTCATTACTTATTTATGACTTCTGCATGAGTTAGATTTCGGTGTCTAATCAGATTGAACATCCTTAAAATTTCTAATGGGATCCTTGAAAATCTGCCAATGGACTATATAGGTTTTCTGATGAATTGTTTTAATTGAGCTCTGCCTTGCTATTTGGTTAACAGTCTTCAGGATAGCCTCAGGCTGCTTACTTTCCAATTTCCTTGTGTTATCTGTAGATAAATGTCCACTGTATTGAAGCTTAATGGCCAATTAGCTGAGTCAAATAAAATCTGAAAACACAAAAAGCAGTTCTGATCGTTGGCAGGATATTCTTGTCCTAACTGAGGTTGAATCCAGAGTTTCTGACCTGCTGGCTGCCACTGCTCCTTGTGAGTAGTCTCATGGGGAAACTGTGTTCAGCCTATAAAGCATGGTTTAGCTAATTTTTCCTTGCAGCGTTGGCGCCTCATTTATTTGCTCATCAGTAGTTGCAAAATTAGGCAAACCTCTATCGCGAGCAAACTTTCCAGTCGAAGAAGCGATCAATGTAACTTCCTTCCAGCCTGTATCTCAGCGACCTGTGTAAGGCCCGTCGCATCCTGTTAAAATTAAATCCACATGGAATCATTGAATCATCAAAGTTGGGAAAGGCCTCCAAGAACTAGTCCAGCCTTTGACCGAACACCACCATGTTGATTAAACCGTAGCACTGTCATGTGCAGTTGTTTCTTGAGTACTTCCAGGGATAGTGACTCCACCACTTCCCTGGACAGCCTGTTCCAATGCTCAACCACCCTTTCACTGAAAAAATTCTTCCTGACATCCAGCCTGAACCTCTTGAGGCTGTGTCGTCTGCTGCCACCCGTTGCATTGGAGAAGAGTCTGACCCCCACCTTGCTACAATCTCCTTTCAGGTAGTTGTGGAGAGCAATAAGGTCCCTCCTCCCGCCCCCAGCCTCCTTTTCTCCAGATTAGACAACCCCAGCTTTCTCAGGACCCTCACATAACTGGCTTTGGCCCATGGATCCAGCCTGTCCGGATCTCTCTGCAGAGCCGTTCTGCCCTCCAGCACATCACCACTCCTGCCCAACTCAGTGTTGTCTGCAAACTGAATAAGGGGGCATTTGATCCTCTCATCCAGATCATTAATAAAGATGGCCTCAGAACTGAGCCATGGGGAACACCACTCGGGACCATCTGCCAGCTGGATGTATATCCATTCCCCACTGGGCTGGCCATCCAGCCATTTTATTTACTCAGTGAAGAATCCATGATTTAGACTTCTAAATGATTTTGACTTCTAAAAAAGTGGCTGGTGGTTGTCTCTATTTTGGACGAGAAGCATGTCTGATACGGGATATCTCAAAGGAGCAGTGACCTTGAGGAAATAGAGCAGTCTTTGCACCTTTGGTGATCTGGCCCTTGAAAATGGGTGTTTGCAAACACAAGCCTTCCAAGCTACTGCATGTCCTTGTAAGAAAATGAACTTGGCATAGATTTAGTAGCTGTTCCAGTGTTGTTTACTTCAGTTTGGAAGGACTGTGTTGGCCTCTTGTGTTGGAAAAAATATGTTATTGAAATGTTGTAGTAAATGTTTTGGTTAGAGAACAGTTTGAGTGAGCTCTATTGTCAAAATTAAACCCTAAGGTGTAAGCAGCTGTACCGAGAGCTAGTCATTGCATGTTTCCAGGGCATGGTAATTTTTGGATACACTGTAATGTACAGATTCATAACCTGTTTTTAAACAAGCTTCCCAAGTTGTTTCCTTCTCCTCCCACAAATCACACCCCAGCATTAAACAAAAGGGGTAGGTGCAAAAGGAAAAGGGAAATTGACAGGTGTTCTTATTGAGACCCCATGAATGTAAATAAGAGGGCAGTTAATTCTGTATCTAAAATGACTTTCTGGGTCCAGGGGATCACTTCTTTCTAGAGAGTCACTGTGAGTGAACTGAGTCTGGTTGGTAGTTGAGCAGACAGGGGTTTGGTAAATTGGAGCTTCATCTGTTACAGGGTGGGCTGTCCTATATTTTAATCAGAATCCCTGAACTGTATTAGCTGCATACCTGCTCAAAGATTTTTGGTTATAACTTTGCCTCTGTACTGTTGAGGAATAATTTAAGTTTGCAGATGACATCAAGTCGTGTGGGAGTGTTGATCTGCTGGAGGGTAGGAGGGCTCTACAGAGGGATCTGGACAGGCTGGATCCATGGGTCAAGGCCCATTTTCTGAAGTTCAACAAGGTGAAGTGCCGTGTCCTGCCCTTGGGTAAGAACAACCCCTTGCAACACTGCAGGCTTGAGGAAAAGTGGCTGCCCACTGGAAAAGGACCTGGGGGTGCTGTTTGACCGCTGGCTGGACATAAGCCAGCGTGTGCCCAGGTGGCCAAGAAGGCCAGTGGCATCCTGGTCTGTATCAGCAATAGTGTGGCCAGCAGGACCAGGGCACTGATTGTACCCCTGTACTCAGCACTGATGAGGGCACACCTCAAATCCTCTGTTTTGGGCCCCTCACCACAAGAAAGATACTGAGGTGCTGGAACATGTCCAGAGAAGGGCAGTGGTGCTGGTGAAGGGTCTGGAGCACAAGTCCTGTGAAGAGCGGCTAAGGGAGCTGGGGTTGTTTAGCCTGGAGAAAAGGAGGCTCCTGGGGAAATCTTATTACTCTCTACCTGAAAAAAGGTTGTAGCAAGGGTAGGTAGACTGGTAACAGGCAGTAGGACAAGAGAAAATGGCTTCAAGTTGTGCCGGGGAAGGTTTAGATCGGAAATTAAGAAAAAGTTTTTCACTGAAAGCGTTGTCAAACATTGGAACAGGTTGCCCAGGGAAGTGGTGGAATTGCCATCCCTGGAAGTGTTCAAAAAAATGTGTAGATATGGTGCTTAGAGACATGGTTTAGTAGTGGACTTGTCAGTGCTGGGTTTATGTTTGGACTCAATGATCATAGAGGTCTTTTCCCCTCTTAACGATCAGATGATTCAAGATACATGGATGGGCTTTAATATTAATACATCACATTTTTTTATGATGCTTCTTAAAAAACAGTTTATATATTTGGCAAACTACTGATCAGTACGTATCTTCAGGTACCCATCTCGCTAGCATCTGAGTAACATAGAAACATAAATTATGGATGCTTGCAGTTTTCCCAGGGGATAGGAGAGCATTAGTAGTCATTAACAGATAAGGAAAACTGAAGCCAAGGAAAGCAGAGTAATACGATCATATAAGACGTCTGTGGCAGGGCTGAACCCTGTCTCCGGTCTTCTCAAATTCCACACAGAAAGCTGCCCTTTCCTGAAAGGCATCCTGTCTGCAAGGCTGGACTATGTCGCAGGTACTGACATTAATCTTCTCCTCCTGAAGCTTATGTCACCAGTATTCCTGTTGGAGAGTTGACTAGGAGGCAGCACCCTGGCATTTAACCGTTGTGGTGTTTGAAGTGGCGTTGTGGTGTTTAATGCCAGTTGGGTGACATATGGTTGCTAATTTGTAAAGCTGAATCTGTGCCTGCCTCGGCTCTTGCAACTGCTGTTGAGGATGAAAGCTGTAGGAGCGTGAGACTTACCTTTACATGCGTGTAGACAATTTATGTAGGGCTGTCTGCTTGGTAAGCTTGATGAAAAATTGGGAAGGGGCAGGATAGAGAATAATGTGCATTAAATGCTCACGTCCTCTTGTATCTGTTTGTTTTTTAATGGTACAAATATGTAACGGCATCAGTTGGAAAGCTCAGGTGTGAAGTGTGAAGTTTTCTTTCCTAGATTAGTTTTGTGTGTTAGTGGTAGGAAATGTTCCTGTGTGGTATTACTGACAGCCTTGAGTGGCTGGCAAGAGTGTTTTAAATCCAAGACTGAATTCCTTGGCTTTCTGCTGAGTTTCTAGTTAAATATATTTGCATTAGCAAAAAAAGTTGGCTGACTTAAAGACATGCTATGCACAGACTTAAAGTATCTTGAAATAGTAGGGCTTGAATACCTTCTTTGCTTTCTCAAGGGCAAATTCTGCCACTGAACATATGTTGTAGATCACATTTTAAAGTGTTTTTTCCCTGGCTCCAATTTTACTGTCCTTTACTTTGAGCAGCCTTTTTTTCACCCCTCTGAAAAGGTAGTAGGATGTGGTTACTGAAATTACTGAATTCTGTGCCTCTCTGAAGCAGAGTGGGTAGAGTGGAACGGAAATCATGGTGATGTGTGATCACGCACAAACAGAGCTAAGATAACATCCTAGAGATAATGGTGATCCTTGGTAACATATAAGGTCGGGGAAATTGTTTGCTGTCTGTCTGCCTTTGTGCCCTACACAGAATGGTGATGCCACTTATCCACCTCAGTTTCTTTAGTTTCATAAATGCTGGTAAGTACTCAGTTCCCCAAAGTGAGTGTCATCAATAATTCATTACCACTTAATTGCTGGAGCTGATTTCTGATTGATTTGGTAAGTAGGACATGAGGAAATGGTATTTTCCCCTGTCAGCTCCACTTCACTGCTTTTGCCAGTGTTTCTTGGGGGTGTTTTCCACCTGCCTTTTCTCTCTTCCTCCATGGATGCTTTGCCTTCGGGCCACAATAAAATTGGAGTAGCTTACGAAGAGAATGGGGCAAACAGCATCAGATGGGGTTATGGGTTTCTTTTTCCATCAGCAGTGTGTCCAGGATAGGCTGAACTGCAGGCTGTCCAGGACAGGCTTAAGTTGGAGGGCTCAGCCCTGCATGTATGACACACTGTCACTTCTGCTTATCTTATTTGTTCAAATAGGGAGGCTACTCCTACACCACTGTCTTTACTTCTTGATGGTGCTTAAAGATCTGCTCCTTTTGTCTGATGCTGTTATCTATAAACTTGTCTGAGAAGGCTGTTTCAGTTGTCCCTTTTTTATCCCTACTTTGAATTACACGAGTTATTTCTGATAGTTTTCAATCATAACAGGAATACATAGTTTTGGAGTGGATGACAGCTGTATATGTTTTGCATTTTAATGTAAGGAATCATACCATCAGACTTTCAATTGTATCATCAGAGGTGAGAATTTGGAACTATTAGGTTGTTCTTCTGTTGTTTCCTGATTGCAAAAAAGTAAGTGCAGCCAGTCTCCCAGGGTGGAGTAGGGCATATTTCTTTTCTGAACATTAGAGAGGGGAGAGGGGAACTTTAAAATAGATGTCCTGGAAAATATGTGGTGCTTATTTTTATTAGCACAGGGTAATCTCTGTTCTGTGTTAGATACAAACTAAAATACAAATGAGGAAGCAGTGCTATTACAGTCTCATATATCTAGAAATGAAAGGTGGGGAAAGACTAATCATTTGTCTATATAGCTTATCCCCTAGGGCTGCTGCAAGGATTTTGCATCCACTTTCTTGGATTAAGGTCCAAAACTAAGTAGCTACTACAGGACTTTAATCATAGTTTCTTCTGATCACTTTCTTAAAATTTGGGACATTGCTTTACCTTGCAGAATCTGAACCATTTAACCATGCAGGGTTTGGCCACGCAAAACATTCTCAAAGACTGTGCTACATCCCAAAAACCAGCATACAGTCTGTTGGAGCATGTCCCTTATCTGAGTCTAGTTTGCCAAGGAGGCATTAAAGGGAAATGTGTAGTTTTGTTTTTTGGGGTGGTGTGGGTGGTTTTTGGGTTTTTTTGGTATAAACATACATAGCTTCTAAATGGATTCAGTTCTATCTTAAACACATATCAAGAATTATTTGGTTACTATTTTGGTACATTTTTGGGGCTTTATGTCCCAATTCTTTAAAGAACTTATATGGATATGTTTTAAACTGCTGTGAGTATAAAAATGAATTGACAACTCAGTTCTCAGAGATAACATAATATCCTGAGTTGGAAGGCACCCACAAGGATCAAGTCCAACTTCTGACCCTGCACAGCGCAACCCCAGCAATCACACCATGTACCTGAGAGCATTGTCCAAATTCTTCTCAAACTCTGTCAGGCTTGGTGCTGTGACCACTTCCCTGGGAAACCTCTTCCAGTGCTCAAACACTCTTTGTTGGTTTTGTTTTAAGGTGTGCTGATGTCTTTGAACTTCATTAAAGGGACTGGACTGGAAAGAATGTTAATATCCATCCGCTGCTTTGTGGGATTCCCTAAAAACTACTGCATTCTTCCTTCAGTTATCAAACTTCCTTTAAAAAGTTGGTTTCAAAATGAAATTTCAAATTATGAAACTTCATTAAAACTGAAAGAAGTTAATCTTTTCAGCATGCTGCACTTTGTTCTATCCATAGTTACTCTGCCTCTTTGCAGGGGAAGAGAACACAAAAGATGCTATTACTTCAAGTGAATAGTTTACCATAGAGGAGTTGTTAAACTGAGAGTTTTGACTTGAAGGAGTTGCAGCTAGGATGCTTCGCACAGTAATGTATGTGCACACTATGTTCCTAAATCGTATCTTTAATGTCTCAAGGAAATACTTATTGTAGACCTTTCTAGGTAGCAAATTGAGAAAGGGAAAATAAATATTTTTAAGGTCTGAGTGCAATGGCGTAAACCTTCCTTTCCACAAAAAAAAAATGCTTGATTCTATGTTTTTCTCTAGTGAGATTTTAAGAGCTTTGATGGAGCACCTCTGATATAAAACTGGTGCAAGAGAAGGAAGAATTAAGACTTGGACAGACCTATGGAAAAGGAATAATTGGGTTTCGGTTTCCACTGGCACAATGAGTTTTGTGTTCTGGTTGGGGGATACTTGGGGGAAGGAAGCTTATTCTGTCTCTACGTTTAAAGTTTTACTGTGATTTTGATCTTGCCTTGCAAATTTTTTTTGTGCTAAATAAGTGTTTGATCTCAGAGCATCTCTGTTAGCATGTGCTTCTTGCTGCCAAGGTGCTTCTGAAAGTACGTTGACATGCTGGAAAAGTTGTGGTGTCACCTGTCTCTGGCAGTCGCTGTGATCGACGTGACAATCTGCTGTGTCTGAGCGTGATGACGAATGTCACCCAGGGACAGAGTTAGCTGCAATACACTGAAAAATTCTTAATGGCCCCCCAAATGATGACAGTAATGAAGCTGCAAAATTACTTTGCTGGTAGCAGTCTCTGTGAGAAAATCTTCCTGCCTTTGGGATGGAGCTTCCAGACTGGTGAAGCATACTCTGTACCATTGCTGATCATATGAGTAATCTTGGTGATCGTGTAAGGCAGAAGGAAGCAAGAACTTTCATCGTCAGCTTAAGGATGTCTGCATTTGGGATATTGCATCATAGACATTTTCATGTGACCTTCTTTTGAGTTCACTCATGGAATGAACGAGTGTTACTTGGTGGTGGTAACACCTCAGTTAAGTTTGTTTGTGCAGTCAGCTGTAATGCTGTCAATACTTAAGGATATTCCTTTAACATTTATTTCTTGGAAAATCTGGAGAAAACACAGCCACAGTGCAAGGAGCTAATGGATAATTTTAAGTGCTTCTAGCTGAGCCACATTATCTGCTTTGTGTATGAAACAGGAGTATGGTCTACAACACTTACAGCTTGTGTTTCCAAAGAACAAAGTTGCTTGGTGCTAGGCTCCTGGGCAAGTTTTAGCATTATATTGTGTTTTCTGTGTCTTAGTTTTCCCTTTATACTTTCAGCTCATTCACAAAATATGGCTCAGTGTACATGGTCAAAAGTAATACTATTTTTGTGCTAGCTTCCTGAATCAGAAATACCCCTATGCAAAACTTGCAGTGAAGCAACAAGTGCATAAATATTTCTTTTCTATGTTATAAACTATATTGTGATAGAATATGTGAAAATTAATTGCATAGGAGCTAGTCAAAGTAGAAAAGACACATTGTAATCACATTCAGCCTTTTTTGAGTGATTAAAAAGGAAGTGTGTTTATTAGTTGAGCTTCATAATTTTTTTCTTTTCCAAAGGGACTAACCCTTGAACAAAAGAAAAGCCCTATTGCTTAAGTAGAAAGCAAACACAATTAAAGATAAGTGCTTTCACTTTTCCTGCAGCCACTCCAGTTACATGGTTGTTAACAGCTAAATTATGGATGAAGTATTCTGAAGGAAGTCTCTCCTGACTGTCAGCTATCCTCTTTCGTCTGGGTTAGTCCGTAGAGTCACAGGAGTGTCTCGTTCCACATGAAGCAGTATGAGGTGCAGACAGGCTTTCTTCCAGACTTGAAGAGGAGAATGTGACTGGAGCTGTCGATATCTTTCACGAAACTCAGTTCTTCTGGTTCTTGAATGCAAGGAGTTTACTTTTATGTTACAGTGAATGATGAGCATCCTCTTACATACTGATGAACAAAGGCCTGTCTGGAATGACTCGGTCTGGGAGGCACTTGCGTGGGGGTCTCTGAAAACAGAACAGCTTGATGTATTGTATAATGTATGAGGTCACAGGTTATCCAGTGACATCACCAATCTCATGATGGTGCTTATCCTGAGTCCTAGACAGTATGGCTTATTGTCTTCTGCTAATATGTAATGTCTCCTGCTAACAGAATGGTACATTTACCCTGTTAAATTGCTGTGACAGGGTGGCACTAAGCATTAGTGTTAATAAAGACGAAAGCACCCTTTTTTTTTTAAACATCTTGAAGGATAGTGACATTTTTTTGTTTGTAATAAAAAGATTAAAAGTGGTTCCAAGTTCGTGGTCTGTATGATCTAAGCGCAGGATTTGTCTTGAACAAATATTTTTTGCTTTTCTAAGAGTGATTTTTGTGCATAAGTACTGATCTCCACATACTGCAGTAACTTGCCAGTATTGGAAAATAAAACTGAAGGGAAAATTTAGGGAAGATAATTGTGTTAAATGCAAGCCCTCTCCTACTTGTTATGTAGAAGGAAAGTCATAGCTCTCTTTTAATTTTTTTTTTTTTGTTTGCTTTGCATCTTGTCTGATGCAAAGTCCATAAGATCTTTCTGAAGTGTTTAATTAGTTTTCCAAAGTTATAGCAGGGTCTGTTACCTCAGAGCTTTGTACCTCACCTGTGAGGCCTGTTTTTCTGATCCTACTGAAGTAGATTTAGAGAATAGGCAAAACCTCAGTGTATGGATGATTGCAGTTTACTGGGCTTTCCAGCTGGGAAGGTGAGAGCTGTAACTGCAGCTCCTTGACAGAAGATCTAAACAGAATGTGTCAGCTTTACTTTTAAGAAAGGTAGAAATTATTGCAGGAACTAGGAATCAAAATTAGAGAAATGAGTCTGTTAAAAATCTTGGGTGCCTTTTTAAGGTCTTTATTGTTCCCAAGTGTTTTCAATTCAGGTTCCTCCAGGAGAAAAATGAGTTTTGAATGTTCAGCAAGATTCCTGTTCTTTTAAATATGGGCTTTTTTATTTAAAGAGAGGGCATGTGTGGCAGAGGCTCTGGTGCTGAAAGACTGAACATCTTAGTAAGTCTGCTTAGGTATTTGATTACAAAATCTAAACCCAAATGAGCAGCAGCCAGTATGGACTGCGAGTGGGTTGAGACATTGTTCTGCCAAGGAATATTAGAGTTGTCATAACATCAGATGCACTGACACACTGGCTCATGGAAATGTGAAGGCCGGAGGCTGCTTTGCTTTATTGCTGCTTGTTGCACACTTCAGTGAAGTAGGAGAAACCTTGACTAGTGCCTGTCTGCCTTATACTACTGGTCTCTTTTGATGGCAGTGGCTGTCAGTCTAGCACTCTGTATTACCTACCAAAGTGTCCTTAAAAATATCTATTACATACGGTTTTCGCTGTCTTCTGAACTTCTTGCAACGTGTGGGAAGGATAGAAAGGAAGGTGCAAATGTGTATGTGAATAGTGGTGGAGCATCAGTTAGAGCCAGCCAGTTTGAGTTCTTGGGGCTGTAAAAATAAATTGAATGTGGTTGTTACAGAGAAAATATGTTCAGGTTGTCCTTGAATTCCAAAGATGTCTCTTTCTGCTTTTTTGTTTTACCTAGATTTGATAGCTGCTTGGCAGAAGTCTTGGCATTGCTTGGCACTAGCAATTCTCTGCTCATCAACTTGAAGAAAATTACTGTATAAGCACAGAAATGCGTAGTTTTGAGCTGTACTGTCTTTGTCATTATCAAATCAATACAGTTCGACTTTTCTTGTTTCTTTCCAGAGATTTGGGGGAAAAATAGACAAGCTTTCATAAAGTGTGGTATCTTTCTTTTAATTCTGATTAATCAAATACAGTCTCCATCAGTAAAAACATAATGTGTGAGACCCACTATGCTAAATTTACACCCTACAATTTTCAAACATTAGCTGGCGCTAAATTGGCAGAGCGACTGGAGCCAAATATACCTGCTTTGCAATTATATCTGCTGGGTTGGTATTTACGGGAGTAGCCAACTAGACCAACAAGACTCAAAATTAAAATTAACCCTTAATGGCAGCATGCTGGAACTGCTGTTTCATTACTGCTCATCAAGACATTGAAGAACATCGTGGCCGGTCTCAGGTGCCACTGCAGTATTAATATTTGCTTTCCAAGAAGCTTGAAAAAAAGATTGGCAAATTTATGAACTTAGTGCATCCTAAGTTTTGGTTTGGGTTTTGTGTGAAAACAAATGTATCCTGTCTTGAAACCAAGTAATATGGACACTGAAAATCAAAAAATTATTACTGAATAGGTAGAATATGTGTCATTTGCCTGGACATCTTGAGTTCTCTGGTTTACACAGATATTATGATTTCGTTTTGTTATGAAAGTTTTCATGCATTTCCTCAGATGATCTCTGCTTCTTCTGATCCCCATCTGGGCAACTCTGCCTAGCCCATGTTTGCTCTGCAGCCCTCCCAGCATTTGGCAGTTTGCAGCTTTCTGTCTGGACATGTCTTTGCCCCATCTTCTTCAGAAGTACACTTTGTACCATACATAAATACAATGGGTGCCAGGAGGAATGTGGAGTTTTCTGTTTGTTTAACCATGAAAATGATGCATGGGGTTATAGCAAGGTTTTAGAGATCTCCTGAGTTTTGATTTGGCTTAGTGGAAGAATACCTGATCCAAAAAATGTTGAATGAAGCCCTAAAAGGCAAGAATGGTTTTGTAGTTAACCAGAAACTTATTAATTTTTGTTAGCTCTGAGAGTTCCTGGGATTGACTCATATGAGTAAAAAACATCCAGGTTTGGGAGCTGCAGGAGGCTTAAGTAATACACCCAAAATATTTGGATTAGGGGTTGACGTACATAAATGCTTATGCTTTCTTAACCAGAGTGTACTGGGAAGCTTCTTGTTGAGACTTATTATCTCACAGGCACTTTGAGTAGGGTGGCATAACTTATTTTCTTCTTTTGAGACAGGACAGATTTCTAAAAAGCAGGTGCTACTTTTTTTTTTTTTTTTAGAAACTGTTCAGAGGATTTTAAGAAGTATAGGAAACAGAATATGAGAAATAAAGAGAAGCAAAAATTGGGAAAAGGAAGAAAGCTGGTACACCACCTAGACTAAATCCTGGACTGTTCCTTGTGTGGCCTTTTGAGACACACTGACCACAGGTGCCTCCACAGCTCCTGGGGAAACTTCATTTTTCTCATGCATACATGAAAAGTTTTTCTGCTTTTTGCTAAATCTTCCTCTGTCTATCTTCATTCTAATATTCTTCACTCTTCAACGTGCTGTTGAATGCAGCAACTATTGAAAAAACCAAAATCCAAGATTACCTATATTGCGGTCAAACCCCTGATTTTACGACTAGCTCAAAAGCAGTTTGGAATATGTGGTATGTGGATGGTATCTTGCTGTGGCAGTATTTTCTGGAAAGAATCGGTCACCAGTGCCTTGCAGGAAGATTGCACACCCACACTGTGCACCCTGCATTAACGTCCTCTCTGTGTGGAGGCACTGTATTCATTCTGTGCAATGGAACAACATCATTGCTCTTGGCTGTGCCTTCTGGTACAGTGAGGAAGTGAAACAGATAAGGTGAAACTAAATTCCTGTGAAAAGAATGAGGCCCTTACTTCAATATAATCCCTGCCCTATATCTTCCTAACAGCATGTTTCCTATTGACAAAATGCAAATGCCATTTATTTTTCTGGTTTTGCTTTGCTTACAGAAAGCAGCAGCAGTCTAATCCATGCAGCAAACACTGAGTCACTTTATCTCCTGTATAAATTTTTATTATTACTGTATGAAGCACATCAAAGAGCTCAGTTTGAATGGAAGAAAATCACACTTTAAGTAAGTGGTTATAAAAGCTGTTATTTTTCACTTGAAGTGATTATTTTCTAGGTCTCTGGTGGTGATTATGGGAAATTTCCAACTTCAAATAAATAACCATTATTTGTATACATCTGTCATTTCTGAGCCCCATCTTCTGCCCCCACTTAACTCTCTTTGAGGCTTGCCTAGTAGAGGATGTGTGACCAGAGCTACAGGAAAAGGGCAAATATACAGTCTTATATAAAAAGAAAATTCTCAATTCCAAAGTAACGGCAAAATCTCTTCAAATAGACCTAGGGCATTACATTTGAAGAGGCTTGTGTCCTGGGTCACTGTTGAATTGGATCAGTATGTTAGCAGTGATCTACAAAACACTGGGAGAGTGGTGTGAGGTCCTGAACAGTTTAAAGGGTGTTGCTGTGGCTGCCCCATGGCTTGTCATGTTTTCATATACGTAGAGTGGATGAAAATTGGTTGATTGTAACCCAACCTGGTGATCTTCTGAAATCAAGGTTCTGTTTTGGCATATTATGTTGCAGTTGTTTTTTCAAGCAGTGTCCAGTTCTGCATTATGATTGCAGCTGTTGAGGAATGAGTTGCCTTTCCCCTTAAAAGACGGAGTTCTGTAAATTCTCTTTGGACCATGTTTTGTCACCCAACTCATATGATCTTCATGTATGCCCTCTTTTCAGTCTTATCTCTGTTGGATTTGCATTCCTGTTTGAAGAGGTTGTCATCTATTTCCGGGTAATGTTTCTGTTTAGGTATAGTATCCCATCTTCACTGGCTGTGTGCTGTCACTAGCACCTCATACAGTCACTTTCCTTTTCTTGAGCTGTTGCCTTTCCTTGACTCTGATTGTCTTCTGGTAATTCTTCTCCTAATTTTAACTGTTGCTTCAGTGTATTGTTTGGAAAAACATTCTTGTTCTTCTTCCAGATTATTTTAGGAGCCTCAGGAGAGAGGTTTCTGGTCTCCTTGTTTTCTGTTCTTAGGGCAAGACTTCAAAGCAGGAGCTGAGTTGCCTTCCTAGGGTAGGGAAGTCTTCAGATCTGTCTCTTGCCTAGATTAGAATCATGGTTATCTGTCATCCATCTCCTCACACTTGGAAATTAGCTTAGTGTTGTTGAGTGAGAGGTTATGAGTTTTTTCTTTATTGTTAAGGACATTGTTGATGTTTTGTTTTGTTACTCTGTCCTGTATCCTGGCCTTTCTAGGACTTGATTCCTCTGTAGAGTCTCACATCACAGTTGTGTCTTGCAGGTTCTTTTCAAGGTATGACCTTTTCATGTAGTCACAGAGCCCAAGTTCCACTCTTGTTACCAGTACCGCAGCTTACTTTCCCCTCCTGATGTGCTGCACTGACATGCAGTCAGATCCTAAATGCAAACTCTCCAGATGGGAAGATACCTCTACCATCTCTGTCATTGGGGAGATATCATTACCATAACTTCATCTTGGTTTGCTTTCTCCACCATGCCTACACAGTGAGTTTGCTTTCAGAGCCCTGCACATTCTGTCTTTGGCACACCTGTGAAATGCTCGTCCCCCAGTGTTGAGGAATACATTTAGAGCAGGTAGCTGAGTGTGCAGATGCAGTGGGAGCTGCAGGTTGTTTCAAGGGTAGGGGAAATGGTGGGAGCCCTAGACAAGGGACTGTGACCTGGCATTGAACCCTTTGCACAACAAAGGGCACAAGGACCTGACTGGACACTGGGAGACACTGCAGGAGCTGAGGACCCCAGACTATCAGGAGGTACAGACTGTAAGGGAATAAAAGCCCAGGGATTCCTCTGCTCGGGGTACCTCCCTGGAGACACCAGCTGGAGCTGGTTTTGTGTTATACACCATGATTAACTTACTTAAAGGAACGAGGGTTTTGGGACTCTGCTGTGGGAAATCCTGGGTCAATCTAGTAAGGAAACCCTGTCTGACTGTGTCAGTGGGGCATGTAGGGAGACAACTGGAGCCACCTGTGTCCCAAGAGCAAAAGTGTCTGGTGGTAGGAGTGTGACTCCAAGAGTGATTCCTGAGTGATCAGGCAGGAAAATTTCTTTAACACCAGTAAGATGTCAGTATGGGATACCAGTCTTCACCATTTACATGTTTGCTGGGACACAACATGGCACATCTGATTCTGACATGCAGTTTTCCTTACTGGGAAAACTTTGATATACAGTTATCAAGACAAATTAGTGCTCTTAAAAACTTTGCTTTGCTGCTTTATGAAGCAATTGTGGCACACTTGTTAAGGACAAGCAACTTTATGAGACTAAGTGATGTCTGTTGGAGTTGGAAGTGGCAGGAGTGTTTTAGGTTATCTGGTTTAGCCTGAGAAAAGGCTACAGTCCTTTTCCTGTTCTTAATCTGGGGCAGGGAGGCTTGTATGTTCCTTTCTCTCTCTACTGGGATACTCTTGAAAGAGCAGATGCTCTTGAAACTTTGTGGTAGGTTGATTCAGACAGCACTGAGAACTACAGGCTCTTACATTAACTTTTTTTAAAGCTTGCTGCTCACCTCTGATGGAGTTTATGCAACTAGATACTAAGAGGGAGGACAGGAATTTATAGCCAGGGTTGAAGAAAGATGGGGCTGATTTGTATTGGCTTCAGCTGTTGTGGACATGCACCTTTAGCTAATCACAGCTATGTACAAAAAGCAGCAGCTAGTTTGACATAGTGCTTCTGCCCCTGATCAAGGATACCATTCTGTACTGTCATCATTATATGGATTTGGACTCTAAGGTCTCTGGAGGAGCAGAGGTTGTCTTTTTATTTGGTATGTGTTTTTATTTGGTTGTGTGTTTTTTTTTCCTCACTGGGGGAAACATTCTTTTACCTACGAGTTAATAATTTCTGTTTACAGTTTGTTTGGGGACTTTTTGTGTGTTTTTTTTTTTTTTTCTGTAACATGTAGCTCTTGCTTAAACTGCATTTGCTTGCAAAGGTTTATTCTAGGTGTGTGGTGGGACATAAGGCTACAGAAATACTAAATATTCCTGTAAGTGCGAGTGACTACTTACTGGAAAAGGGGCAAAATGATAACTCCTTAACATCTTGCTGAGGGATGAGATTAGCATTCTTCCTTTTTGAGGTGCTCCCCTTCCATGTTTTTGTACAGCTTCATATTTGGGCATTGTTGTTTCTGTATGCTGGGATGTAAAGAGGGGTGATGCGTCCGGTATCAGTTACCAACTCCAAAGGGCTTCAGTGTTTTTTATGCCTAAAAGTTATGGCATACTGTAACCACTACCACAGTGAAATGCTCCTAGAGCAACTGACATTATAGAATTATTTTTTTCAGAGAATTAACACTGACTTTCACAGCCTCACAGTTGACTGCTGTCAGTCAACTGCTGGTTACTTCTCATTTGAGCAGCGCTTTTAAGTCATTGTTGTATGAGACAACAGAACAGCCTGAAGTACCACTGGCATGTGGGGAAATAAACTAATAGTGAAATCAGTTGTTTTCTCCAAACAGAACAACTGTGGGATTTTTCTTACATTGTGTGTAACACCTAAAAGAATTTGCCCAGCTAGTAAGGCTGAACATCCTAGAGTTTGCTAACCCATTGTCTCTGAAGGCCCCTAAGTGCAGGTAATTCAATACATGTTTTTAAGTAAGAAAATATGGTTAATGGCAGCCTTTTATGACCTTTTGCATCTGCACAGTGCAAAAAAAAGTCCTTGCAGAAACAACTCTCAAAGAGCAATTAAAAACCTTTGATCTTTGCAAGCAAATGTTCTGATTTTGTGATTGAAAAACTTAATTATGGTAGGTAGGTCTTTTATTGACATGGAGTATCATGTGAGAAAATTTAAACCTAGCCCCTCCCAATTGTTAGAAATACAAAAAACACCCCACAGTGCTTGTTGTTAAATGGATTTTTTTTTTTAAATCACTTCAGTTGTTGTATGTTATTCCTTTAAATTTGATGCTGAATGAATCAGTCTCAGTCTTGCTGCTGCCACAGTTCAGGCATGATCTCAGTATTTTCCAGGGAGGATGTCAGCTTGGCATGGTTTTTGGGAGATCGGAGTAGTGTGATGGAACAATGAACTTGTTATCTCCTCCTTTACCCCTACTCCCCATTTAATTTTTCTTAGGTGCAGCTGTTTGATGCAAACATTCCTGTTTGACTCCTGATTACAAGTGTATTGCTAAAGCAGAGACCGGGATAACGAAATCTAAATTCTGCCTCAAGATGTTGTAGGTCTTCTGCATTATTGTGCAAAGATCCTTTCATCTTTTAGTAAGAAAGAAATAATGTTTTCCTCAGGGTGGTGTTATAGCAGCATGTCATAGAGTCATGCTTCCAACATGCTGAGTTGGAAGGGACCCACAAGGATCGTTTAGTTCAACTCCTGGCTGTGCACAGTACATCGCAAGAATCCCACCATGTGCCTGGGAGCATTATGCAAGCACATCTTGAACTCTGTCAGGCTTGGTGCTGTGACCACTTCCCTGAGGACCTTGTTCCAGTTCTCAACCACCTTCTGGGTGAAGAACCATTTCCTGATATCTGACCTAAACTTCCCCTGATGCCTTCATGCTGTTTCCTTGAGTCCTGTCACTGGTCACGACAGTGAAGAAGTCAGTATCTGCCCCTCTGCTTCTCCTCTTGAGGAGGTTGTAACTGCAGTGAGGTCTCCCCTCAGTCTCCTCCAGGCTGAACAGACAAAGTGACCTCAGCCGCTCCTCATACGGCTTCCCCTCCAGGCCTTTCACCATCTTCATTGCCCTCCTTTGGACACTCTCCACTCTTTCTTATGTTGTGGTGCCTAAAACCGCACACAGTGAGGCCACACCAGTGCAGAGCAGAGTGGGACAATCACTTCCCTCTACTGGCTGGTGATTCTGTGCCTGATGCCCCCCAGGACATGGTTGGCCCTCCTGGCTGTCAGAGCACTTCTGACTCTTATTCAGCTTGCCCTCCCATGTCTTGTTCCCAGGTCTGTGTTTACATCCAGGGTTGCCCCATCCCAGGTGCAGAATTCAGCACTTGCCCTTGTTAAACTTGGTACAGTTAGTGTCCTTCAAAGGTATTAAAAGTGAGCTGTTTTTATCTTTGCTGCTTCTTTAAGGAAGTGATCTGGGAGGCTTTAGCTTGGATAAAAACAGCATATAATCTCCATTTGATGTTCTTGCTGAGGAATGCTTCTCTTTCAAGATGCATCCAGTTCGGTAATCTAAACTATTCCTTCCTCCTGCCCTCTGCCTCCTTTTTCTGTTTAAACCTGTAGTTTGGAGCTGTGTTCACTCTGCACTGTTAATGGCCCATAGCCTGTTTCTCTTCTACCACACTAACTGTGCTGAGCCCGCAGACCTATGGGGGCATGTATTTTTGGTGTGTAGTCAAGCAGCTGCACTGCTGCTGAGACAAGCAAATGTTGAAGCTCTAGTGAAATGCCCAGTTCCCCAAATATAGAATCCAGCCATGGAAGCTGCAGGATTAAAGTAAGCCTGTTCACCTCGGCTCACTTCCTGCACATGTTGCTGCAAGGAAAAGGCAAATGGTTGTTTATTAGGGAATGGTTTAGAAGATTATATTTAATTAAGGCACTTGCATGGCTAAGTGCTGTAATGCAGCCATCTACTATAGAGAATGTGCCAATTACTTCAACTAAGGCTGTAAGATAGTGAGAAGAAGATATTTATCTGGTACATATTGTATTATTTATGTTGGGGACCATAATGTATTAATTGATCTCCAGTTCAATAAAGGCAGCTTTTGCTATAAGGAATTAATGGATGAATGATTGGCATGAGATAGTAGTCAGTGTCACCCACCACAATAGCTTTTCTGTCTAAATTGGAAGAAGCTATACATTTTAGTGCTTTAAAAAAGGGTTTTCCTATTGACTTTGACTTGCCTCAGTAATATTTAGTATTTAATTTGAAGTAAGCACAGAAGTTTCTGATCTTTTGGCTAGGACTGATCCATTTTAACTCTTGAAAACGCTGGATACCAAATATATTGCTTCTCAAGGATAGTGGTTGAAAAACTGGGGGAGGGGAAGTCGAACCTAATCAGTGAGCAGTTCCTTGAATAATCACTAATTTATCTGCTGCTTCAGTGAAGACAGATTTTTGAGCCCTTTTATTGCAGTGGGACTGACAGTCTGCCTTTACAAATAACACTCATAACTTCTGATATAGCATAAGCAATGTAATCATCAGGCAGTTTAAATGAAGATGGGGAGGATAGGGATTAAAACTGTTCAAGAGGATTTAAGTTGTCAGATCATCATGGGCAGGTGTCCTTTACTTGTGGCAGATGGCTTAGGTGTTGTCAGAGGCTTCACAGCAGAGCAAGAGAGAGCTTGTCGTCTTCCTTGCTTCCCAAAGCCGGCCTGAATGTGCACCGGCATGCTTCTCTTCTGTTCTGGCAAGATACCTTTGCAGTGCTGCGTGGGAAAGCAAAGCAAACTGAAGACAAGCATTTATGGGAATTGACATGATACATGATATGAACATGCAGCTGCAACAACTTTTTGGGTAATATCAAAGGTGTTTATTTAAGAGATGGAAAGTACGCTTCGTCCTCATTGGTGTATTTTCCTTCCCTTTTTGGTGCTGCTAATGAGTAGTCTTCTTATGCCCTACATGTTTGAATTCAGTATGGACACCTTCATCTTTCCTGAAAACTAGTGGGTGTGCATTAGTGCAGAGAAGAGGTTGAGCAAGTTTGTTGCCAATCTCTTTGGGTGGCTGCACAAGAACTGACTTTGATGTTCTCCCATAAGCACAAATCGTCTGTGCCTTCTGTTTCAGTGTAGTGAGTGTTAAGCCAAGTCTGCCTTAATTCCACTGGTGTTATCTTGCTGACACTGTACTTCTTTTGCCAGTGAAGTTTGTGCATGCACATGTTAAGCTGAAGTATATAAGCAAGGCATAATGTTTCAAGTTTCTTCATGCTCAGCTTTTGAATTCCTCTTCTGGGTGCATCACCTGCATTAGTAGATCTCTGAAAAGTAGATGTGGAGTGAGTCAGATGCTTCATGTCAACATAAAGAAGTATGATAAGAAACATCTGTTCTTAGTGGCTAAATTTACAGAAGCAACTGGACCTGAATGTAAGCATTTGGAAATAGTTTTGCATTCTCTGAGGAATCAAATCCTGAAATAGCCTACACTTAGTGACGCTTATTTACAGTCTTTTAAGGTGATGGAGGAAGATCAAAAAGTGTTTGTTCAAGTCTGCTTATATTGCTCACTTTTCTTTAGTTATGATGTGTATTGAAAATATATCGTTTTGATGCCATCTTACTGCAAATTCCAGCTACTGATTTGCTCTAGTCTCTCTCCTTTTGTTTTCACAAGATGTTGCAGATTTCAGTAGAGGTAGAATGGATTTCTAATATGCTTAAGTCAAACCTGGTGTGGATTGACACCTGGCAAGTGTTTAAGCAGAAAGAAAAAATGAATTCAAGTATGAAGTATAATGCATACATCGTGTGACAGGAAAGTATCATGAGTAACCCTTCAGCCTAACAGCTACATACCAGCCTGGATCAACATAATTCTCTTCACATGTGAAAAACTTGAAGCAGTGATCCATTGAAAGTATCCAGTGAAGATCCCATGATTCCTGCAAAATACATGCCAAAAGTTTGGTGATGAAGAGTTCAGTCTTCATCCTTGGTGATAGATTCTTTTTGCCAAGAGGCTGAACTTACTGGCGTTGTTCATGAGGGTGTTGAACACATAAGTGTTTTGTATTTCTTCCTCAAAACCTTCTTGGCCAGGGTGACTGCCTATTTTTACGGATTATAGTTTCTGATACAGAAGCAGCTGTGTTATCAGTAGCGATCTGTTCTGTAATGTGCACAATTCTCTGTAGTGCTTTCAGGTAAAATACGGTTTTATGAAAGATATCCTTGACTTGCTTTCTTAATACAGTGTGAAGTGCTTGCTCAGTATGACTTGTCTTCTTATTTATTTTTCCCTGATTCTTTTTCAGGAAATATTAAATATTTAAATGGTAACATTTTTGAAAGTGGCTGCTAAAACAGACTGATTTTCCTTACTCGGTCCCCTTCACAGTGAAACATGAGTCCCTTTTTTTTAATTCAGCCCAGATGGTATGCTGCTTAAAGTGAGCAATGTGTTGCAGTGAAAATGGACTACTTTTGTCTTCTTTCCTTCCTCCTTTACTTAACTGAGCACATCCGTGTAGCTCGTATTTGGGTTAAATTCAAAATTAGTCAAAGAAGCTGCAGGGTAAATATGTCAACTATTGGAAAGCCAGCTGTGCCAGATTGAAGGAGTTTCTGTCCCTGCCAATAGGCAGTGCGGCAAGTTGGCTACACCAAACCTGACATCTTTATGGACCTTGTTACAAAACCGGACAAGATGATCTGGTTTGGTCCTTTTCATGTCTGTCTTGTGTGTGCACAAATTCTGGAGTCATGCTGTGGGCTGTTTGCTGACTGGGAGGAACCTTGCATTCTTGAGGGCCAGGAGATGATGACTGCACTGAGGATTTTCTTTGAGGATCATTTTAAATCCATTAAAAGAGACCTGCAAAGTGAGGGAAACAAAAGGAGCAATACAATTTAAAACAGTTCCACATGTGCCATTGTTTTGACAGTTCTTTATCCACCAGTGGATTTTTTAGGCATAGAGTAATACATGAAACAAGTTTCTAGATGTGTTGACTGTGACTCTCAAGTTGCTGTCTGTAACATGCAACTCTCCTAGCAGCTGATGAAGGTCATGGTTTAAGAGAAATATCTGTTGCTATAAAACTGGATTGAGTCAGAGTTCCCGTGTTCCCATTCTGCAGCAAAGCTTGCGTAGGGCTGCCTGCAAGTAACTTGATCTGCCTCTGTCTTTTGTTTCCTGTTTGGTAAAAGAGTTAGTAATACATCCTTACTTTAAAAGAACATGGAGGATAAATTTATTGTATGACAAAGGAAATCCTATAAACAAACAACTTACTGGGTAACAAATAAAATTTGATACGTGTTCCTGGATTGTTGCTTCAGTTTAATAGCATAGAAGTATGGCATTTATTTAAAGGAGTTGTTAAAAGTAGTGGAGACTTGCTAGCGCTTTTTAAGGGGGGTTGTTTCTTGTTTGTGGGGGTTTTTTTGCTTTTTGAAACTTTAGAAATTCCCCAAATTACATAGCTTGGTCTAAATTTTTTCATCAAAGGAGCATGGAGGTCATGGCTAAAGCTTTTCAGGCAAGATAACATCAGTAGATCTGACAAGGAAGTGTTACAGTGCTTGAGATGAATCCAGTTATGTCTTCTCTCAGAAACACCATGATGCTTAGTGGGGAGAAGACAGTTCTGTGCTTAGGGCAGGTATCTGTGGGATGTGGTTTTTGTTCTTATCTAGCAACTTGCCCAAGTCATGAAGAAGTCACACTTAAGTGTTCACAGCAGTATTTTTCTTTTTGAATAAGTGCTCCTTCCGTATGGAAGTGGAGCGGTTTGGTTGAGAGGCGTAAGTGTCGAGTTAGACAAGAAGATAATGCAGAACAACAGGGAGAGATGCCATGAGATTGGCATCTTTTTGATGTTGCTGCCAAAATGTACTGCCTGGTTGCTTAGATTCTGAGAGGGCAAAAGCCTTGGTAATTTCTAATTCTCTTGTCAAGCTTGGAAAAGCTCTGTTTTATATCAGAGATTTATTCTTAGTCAGGACATTTCAGTTTTGTAGTATCTGAAAACTTGTGAATTCTAATAAAAGTTATGACTGTTACCAGGAAAAGGAAAATCTTCCAGTGGTACCATACTGACCTGAAAGCTGTTTTTTGGGGGGACTGTAGAGAAAGGAGTTATATTCTGCTGTTGAAGCTCTTAGAGGTTTTATAACTAACTTGATACATGGTATATTGACTGAACCTTTACATTGCAAAGAATACCCAGGTATCTCATGTCTGTCATATCTTGCCATATTTCACTCTATAGCTGTTTGAGTGTGGTGATTTTTGTTTGGTCATTACTTACCACGTACACATCAACGATACAAAGACTGATCTGAATGTGTTCCATTAGTGGTGTAAGGGGAAAATCACCATAAACAACAAAAAAGCCCTTTCTGATTGAACACAGAACTGCAGAACTTAGTTAACAGTGATGGCTGTAAGGCAGCAGTAGCCTGGAAATGGTTATTGATAGTGCCGTACCTGTTCAGTGTTTCATGGCAGGACTATCCAAGGACAAACTGTTGCCACTGCTGATTTAAATTTAGGGTCTAGGGCATGAGGCATTTCTCCAGGAGCTGCTGGGAGCAGTGTTTGACTGGGCTGGAGCTGAGCTTGTTCCAGAGTGCTGTAGATTGTAACAGTGTGGAGAGCAAACCAGTTGCTTCTCCAGTGATGCAGGGAATGAAACTGAGGCTTGAGTGAAGCTACTAAAAGACTTCTGATTGCCAGTTGCATGTCTGCGCGTGCTTTTTGCTGGCTGTCATTCTCTTTCTTTAACGTGCTACAGCAGGAGACTGAAGAGTGGCTCTGGGTTGTGTGGCCACTGGCTCAGATTGCCCACCTGCCTCAGAAGACCTTATTTCCACCTTCGTGTTTTTTCCAAGCTACCTTGTCTTTTGACAGCTAAGGGCAGATTTCCACTAAGGCATCTGCACTGTGCTGGCAGATTCTTGAAACAATCCCAGGAGAATCAGCCATTTGCAAGAAATAACATTTGAGAGGAAATACACTGTTTGGGGCAGACATAGGAATGCTTCAGGGAGGTAGTTTCTTTAAGCCTATCATGTCTTCTGAAACCGTGATGAGAAACTTAGCAGTTTTGCCTGTGTCTGGGCTGGAGCATTTTGAAATGCTGTGGGGAAGGAATGGAATCATTTGGCTGATTCAAGAGTTTCTGGAAAGCCTCATTCTCTAATCGTGCTATAAAGCTTTTTATTTTGGCAGATGAGTTCTCCAAAGATGCCTGTACAAAGCAAATTCCTCTCTGAGACTGCAGGAATGAGCTAGGAAGGGGTCTTCCCTAAACTGCTGATCCTGGCAGTTGTGATCTGCTCTGTGCCCTGTGCAGGACTGAAGAGTGGGGCACTCACCACGCTGTGTTTGCGGTGTTTGTCCTTGCCCTTGTTGTTCAGGCCTTCCTGGGGAGAGGAAGGATTTGGACTTCAAGAGCAACAAGGAAGCAAGCTGGTGTAGGGTGGGCAGTGGAGGGAACTGACTGCGTCTCTGCCACTCCCCCAGAGTTCCAAAAGTAATGTGGTTATCCTCAAAATAGATAAATGATTAATAAAAGGTTAAGCTTTGTGTCAGCCTAATGTGTTCTTTCTAGTTTTGAAGGTAGGTAGGCTGGCCAGGGGAAAGGGAGCCATATTTTTGTAAGGACCCTAACTCTGTCCTTACCTGGGAATGGTTTGTATTTCTCATTTTTTGCTTGGTCACGTGCATGTTGCCTGGGACAAGTCTGGAATATGACAGGAAGATGAGGGGAAAGATATTCTTTCTCCCATTCTCTGCCTTGTCTTGCAGCTTCCCCCCAGCTTAGCAACAGGTCATGCCATTTTGGTTCTTATTAAAACCACTGAGTGTCATTATCTTCCTTCATTGAAGTTTGTGCTTCTGTGATATCTGCATTGCAGAAACAATGCACTAAGTGAGAAAAACGGTAGATTAAAATGACTGACTAGAGGTGTGTTTAACCTTGAAGGCAAATCTCTAGATTTCTGTCTTTGATTGTTCTCTTCATCTCCAGTATCCTGCTACTGACCCGCCACCACTTGGCTGACTGCCTTACTAGCCTGTGGACAGATGTATGCCAGGGGACTATATTAACACTAAGAAGCTCAATTCTAACTTTGATCAGCAGCACTATGTTTAAATTTTAATTGAAAACCTAGTATGAATTACTCAGTGTATTACCTCATGCATAGCCCTTGGGTAGCAACAACAACAACAAAGTATTCTGCCAGCTAAGTACTACTCTGACAAAAGCAAGGGACTATAGAGCTGAGTTAGTGTAGCCTCATCTGTTTTATTTCTGTTGAAACTGACCATGTGTAGAACAGATTTTTTTTTTTTTTTTAAATAAATCTTGGTTTGTCCTGAGTATACGTAGAAGGCTGCATGTAGGTTCCTAGAAAGAAAATAGCAGGAGGGAAATCTGCATGTAGGTTCCTAGAAAGAAAATAGCAGGAGGGAAATGGAGTGTGAGAATGAAGAACAGGTAAAAAGATAATTTAGGAAAAAGAAAGTGCCACCAAAGTACTGTGCTCAGGATGCTGATAGGATAATGACAAAATAACCAGGATCAAGATCCGTGTTTCATCTCCATTCAAACGCTGAAACAGCTTGCTCAGTGACTGCTTTTGTTGCTTTTGTTAAAATCCTCTGTAAACTTACCTCTCTTTCATTTCTCGCAGACAGCCAACTGTTGCCTGGGAATAACTTCACAAATGAATGCAACATTCCTGGAAACTTCATGTGCAGTAATGGACGCTGTATCCCAGGGGCCTGGCAGTGTGATGGGCTGCCAGACTGCTTTGATGACAGTGATGAGAAGGAATGCCGTAAGTGACCATTGCTGTGACCTTAACATGCTTTGTATCACAAGGCTTGGATAAGTAGTGTTACTGGTGTGTTCTGTAGTGTGTGTTAGGGAAGTAACAAGGCTGATGCCAGTTTATTTTAGGTCTTGTTAGAAAAAAAAATGCACAGGCTTTATTATTTCAGGTCTTTAAGGTTCTTCAGTACCCAATGTAGTTTCTTTACGTGTATGCTTTACGGAGGTTTTCATTACACTTAAACTGAATTTATATGAAGCCTACCTTTCCCAGGACACTTTCAAGACATCATTAGCTTTTCTTATGGAGCAGAAGGAAAAAAGAATAGCTTCTTTCAAATTACCTGAATAGAAACACCATGTGTTGTTAAATGCTCTTGCTTTTTTAACTTGATTGCCTCTACTTTAACCCCAGTTATCATCCCTTTTAAGTAAGGGGGCTTTAATAACTGTGCTGTGGAAATCTCCATATATAGTTCTGCTTTAAGCCAGTGAGCTTTGCTCACTTTCTAAAGCATTAAAAGTATCTGTATGAAATATCTAATGTTTTGCAGTCCTTATAAGGCATCAGGCTTGTGTTGCAACATTGAAGACAGGTTAATTTGAGTTTTCTTTTACTTATATGTTAACATCTTAGGAAAGGATGGGATTGTTATTAGGATTGATCTTTGTCATGCATAACTGTTTTAACCCTAGCAGAATTTATATTGGTGGGAGCTTTGGCAAGAATAAAAATATCCAAAGTTCAAGCTGTACCTTTCAGTGAGATGTTCCTCATGACAACAGCTGTGTGACTCAGGTTCCTTATTACTTGGCTCCTGAATAGACTGCTGGCGTGACTTTGGGTGTGCTGTTTCTATTTCTTAAAACAAGCTGAATGATGGCACTTCTCGGTATTTATAGGATGCAAACTAGGAGTTTTTCTGTCTCTAAGAATGTTGTCATCATCTGCCTTGCATAAATTTTGTTTCACCTGAAACAAGTAGATGATTTTTGTGAAGATTTTCATTAGCCTTAATGAAGATTTTCTTAATGAAGGCTGTACTGGGTATTTATCCAAGAATCAGTAACAGGAAAAGATGCTTTGTGAGTGTTTAAAAATTTCCTTACCAAAATCAGTTGAATTACAGACAGTAATAAACATAGTAACTGACAATAAAATATAAATAGCTGTAAAATGACAATTCATAAAAGCTGTTCTTATCACGACAGACTGAAATAAACCTCACTGATCTAGGCTATGCTGCAACAATGAATTTTAAGTTTCTGCAGAATTGTCCTTTGTTGGGTTTTATATTTAAATACTTTTAGCCAGCTTGGTTGGCTAACAGTTTTTTGGAGGAGCATCCTTTTGATCCTACACAAATTGACAGAGATAATTAGACTGTTCTTTCCTCTTGCTATACATCTATCTGCTGTCTGATCACACTCACAAATGGAAAATAAGCATAGAAAAGAGACTTGCAAGGGGAGCAGTGCTATCCTATGCTGGCCTGCTGTTGACAGGTCAGATAAAACAAAGCAATGTAGATAGTGTTCATTTCAATCTCCAAATCTATAGTGTTAGCAACCAGACTTTTCTGTCATTAAGTAATTACAACCTAAATCTGGTGTTAGATTTGTTCCTAGCTCAGAGATAAGGCATTGAAAAGCAGCGGTATAGGTATAAAACTTTTCTTTTTTAATCATTTTAGGCTAGGCTTTGTTACTTTCCTTCTATCGGAACAGGGCTCTACTTTCTAAAACTTACCTTGCAGCAAAATTAGTCCTTTGTTTTCTGCTGTGATTTTGCTTTGCAGTAGCTGAGCTGTTGATAGTGGAGATAAAGCCATAAGGAGTTGCACTAGCAGCATGAGATGGCTGAGTTCCCAGTATGTTACTACTCTCAGCTGTACTCTAAGTTGCTTTGCCTGTGATTCCTCATTGAGTAACTATTTCACACTGAAAGGTGTTAGACTTACTAAGAAGTGTTTGTGTGTGAGTAGGAGCTTGGTTACAGGATTCATTTGGTACTGTAGATTGGTATTGTTGTAAAGACGAGTATGCTGTATTTTGGCATGCCCACTGAGGAAGTTTCATGCACACATGTGTCTGGTTATGTGGAAAGTCTTTTTCTCTTTTGGTTTGTCTTATAGTTAAATGTGGATGTACAGCAATATCTTATCAATTCCATTGCTGTAGGATCTCATCCTGTCTGTCCCCCTTCAAACAGGCGAACTTAGAACTTGTGGTCTGGTTCTTATTTTTTGTGGCCCATGAGTGGAAAAGGTGATAGTCTGGGTGTGAGGAGGAGAAAAGGTGCAAAACAGAATTAACTGCAAGTTGACCATTCATGTCTTATCTCTTCCCTCTCTTCCTTTTGTCCCCTTTTTGTTTCCTGCTTTGCAGGACCATCGTTGTTAACCATGTCTCTTTGCTTGTGGGCTTTCTCTCCATCTCCCACAATTGCCAGAGTCCATACCGTCTGTCATCTTCCTTGGTTCCTCTGTGCCCTGGCCTGTAATCAGTTTAACACTTCCCACACTGGCTGGCTGTATGCTATTACTGCAGAGAACATTTCTCATACTCTTGCCTTCTGTCATGGTGATGTGATGACTGAAAAATTTTACCTGGTTTTATCTGGGTAGGAGGGCTAAGGAAAGGCATAGGAGGGAGGGAATAAGCTAAGACAGTGACTCCACATTGTTGTAAATAAGAATTACTTCTCCTTGAAGCAGAGTCTCTCTTTTGTTTTTCCTCCAAGCCACTTACTGAGCTTGAAAAAGAATTAATTGACCATAGCAATGTGAATGTTTTGTGAGTACTTCCAGTTCTCTATAGTTTGAGTAATCTGCCATCATCAATGTATCTGCTAAAGGAGAACCCTTGCCCTTGTCTCTTCTGGTTCTCATCTGTTGGGTTGCTCATCAGCCTGTGTAGTCCAGTATCTGTCATGCATGTTTGTTTCAAGTGTTGTTACTACTACTGCTTTTTAGCTGTGTAGATGATTTATAATGGAAAGTGAGGCTCTTCTTGACAAATGCAGAATCTTTACCAACAGGACTCTTATGGGAAGCTTATAAGTATTGATTGCATAAATCTCAGATCCTGCAATGGTTGCATACCACCAGGCATTATATATACCTGGGGTTAGTGCTTGCCCTGGTCACGTTGGGAGCTACATGCTGTCAGCCACTCAGTTCTTACTGTTATCCAATATGGAAGAGCCAAAATGTCACAAAATAGAGAACCTGAATGGAAAGAGCCTAGAAATGAGTGCTTGCATGTTTTAAAACATTTTGAGGTAAATGCATTATCTTTAGTGCTGACCTTTATACCTACCTGCTGACCTATTCCTTTGGGGCCAAGACCTGCATCTTGCTATTGGAAGGATTCAGTTCTGGAGATTTAAGAGTGCACTAATGTTCTTAGTTAAGCTTATAATTTACTCTGTCATCTCTGTTTCCTTTTTCCTTTGCTCTTTGTACTTCTTTTTATTAGATTGTTACAGAGAGAACATTGTGAACACAGAATGGCTGTTGCCAGTAATGAGCAGCAGCTAGTGGGGAGGTGGCATGTGCTGCCTTTGTCAGCTAACGAGCAGCAGATGGAGGGGATTCAGAGCATGGCACATCATCCGTGCTAAGTGCCTGGCATGACAGCAGCCAGAATTAGAGACATACCAGATACCCAGGAGTCTCGATTTTCCTTCATTGCTCTTCTCAGAGCCATCTCTTACGTGCCAGATTTGTATGTTCAGCTATGAGCAGATAGTGGCACGCAGTGAATACAGTGACTAGCCGTGTTAATTGAAGGGCTAAAGAGTGCAGGCTGTGGCCAGAAAAAAAAGTTATGCAAGAATAGCCTCGGGGCAGTGTGTTCTCATGTTAGAAACTTCTCATTCCCATGTGTTTCTGTTTCCAGTTGTCATTGTTGCTCATTCAACACAAACATAAAGGTAAACCAGGTTTTTGAGTCAATGCTAAAAGCTGTGATTGGAGTGTATGGATGCCTGAACAAGAGGACATGATCCATGCTTGTAGGAGTGTGCTGCCAACACACTTCTGCGCTGGCTAGCAAGAGCCGGTCCGTAGGAACATCTGGAACTGTGGTAATAAAAAGCTCATTTCATCACCAGCAATCCATCGTCATCAGACCTTGCTCCGATTGTCCTTCAGACAGAGTCTTTATGAGCAAGTCTCCTCCATGGGGGAGAATGTCTTCGTTAAATGAAGTGCTGCATGAAAACAGTCCATTTTAATAAGGATTCCCCAGGCAGGTATTGAAGCCGCCTGCCAAGCAGCCTTCCACTAAAGGTCAGCTTTGTCTCTCTTCCTGAGACACGTATGCTTGCAGGTTTTATAATGTCTACATTGTACACATGTATGATGCTGGGTTGCACTCAGCATGGTGTGGTGAGCCAGGCTTTTCTGCAGTCTCACACCAACACTCTCATGGTCCTGAGCGCTGTGACTCATATTTGGGCAGTCTGAAAAACCAGTTTAATCCAGGTGTCCAGCAGATCTGGTAAGACCATTTCTGTTTCTGTATCAGAGAACTGAAACCCTTGAAACCCTGTCCTGGTGACAAATACCCTAGGAACTCCTGTGTCTGGTAGGCTGCATGCTGTAGTGGAAGGATGAAGGTGTGTGGTGGGAATGCTTTCTGATTGGTGGTGTTACAGTTGCAACCATGCTGGTTTTCCAAGCATTTTTACCTATCTCTGCCAGCTTAGTAGAATAATACTTGCTACAGTGTTGCAATTCACTTGCTGATATGTTGGCTTATTAATCTTTGATTTCATCTTCTCTTATGTGTCTCTTAACTTTGTTCTTGGTTTTACCCTGTAGAGTTTGAGCTGTGTGTTTATATGTAATAAACTTGATCTATTTTTTCAGATTCCGTTCCATGTCTTATCTTTTCTACATTGGGTATGTTTGCCTTTCTGTTTAATCCATCTTACTGCATACAGCGTTTTGTATAAATGCTTTATAGTCTGAGAAGACTTTGTAAATCTTCTGGTGTCATCAGGATGTGAAGTGACGGGGCAGGAGATATGGCACAACCAAGTGTCCCTCATTCAAAGCGTTTGTATCTGCATACTTCCTCTAACTCTTTGTTGACCCTACACTGGTGGGGAGTTAGGCTGGATTAGCAGTATACTGTAGTTTGAAATTACAGCCCACAGTAACCGTTTTTACGTTTCTCCAAGGTTTGCTGTACCTTATTTTCCTTATTTTTTCCATCTCCAGTATAAAAATTTCCTACCAGACAAATGTTTACTGCTCCCTCTGGTGTTCACTTGCAACAGGTGTCACAGCTTGACATGTTCAAGAATGGAGAGTCTGCAGGAAAGGGTTCATAATGATCAGTTACACACAGACGTGGATGAAATCTAAAGAGTCTTTTCACACGAATGCTAAATGAAACCCACGCTCTGCAATTAGTAGCCTGGGTTTCCTAGATTATGTGAAGAATATTTTCCTGTGCTCTAAAACCTTTCATTTGGGAAACTGAAACTCTTGGAGAACAAAGGCAGATTAGCTAGGTTTTCTTCTGCAGGTGCATTTTGACTGACAATGGCATCCAGTTTCTACAAAAGAGGTAGTTTTTAAGAACTGCATGTGATAAAAGCTTCACAGCATCAGAGGGCTGGGAATTTTTTAAAAAAGAAAAAAATCCCACTGAAATCGGAGTTATATCTGGGGAAGTTGGTCTGTCATTGGAGAAGCTCCTGAGTGCAAGAACTCGTACACTGCCTGGTGTGGGCTGCAGTAGGAAGGAGGTGGATTGAGTGGGGACTGCACCGGCTTCAAAGCCATGTCATAAGTCTGAAATCCTCAGATGAGGACTGTCAGACTACCTTGTCCTGCCCTCTTTGATGCAGGGTAGATTTTGGAAGAAGGCTTTTAGATTTGTTGCTGTACACTGCTTTAAAAAAATAATAATGAGGTTTGCCCTGAATCAAGAGCACACTTTGAATCTGCTCTACAGGAAGCTCACAAGCTGGTATTATATTAAAGGCACATTATGTACCCATGCTTTTCTCTTTGTATGTGCCAAAATTATAATGGAGGCAAAGACAAAATTTATTAATAAATGGTCATTACTAACAACCCAAATCGTTCTGGTGACAGTCTGAATTTAGATGTGTCCCCTCACCTAGTGTTGCATTTTGCTGTAAGAGCAGTCAAATTCAGGACTTCCACACTGCTGAGAATAAGTAACCAGATCTAGAAGCCACTTTAAAAGACAGAGAGAAAAGATCTTGTAGAGACAATGGGTTCTGCAATCTCTATAAGCTATTTAATGACTGCTTATTATGATAGTACAGTTAATACAGCTGAAGATATTTTGCTTGGGTTTAACCACTCAGCAGGGTCAGTCTAATGAATGGCTTTCATGTACAGGAACAAAGGGCACAGGAACTCTGGCTCTTATCCTTTTAAATACTAGGCTTTCTGTTCAACAAGCAGAGCTCAGTGCAATGAAGAATGAGATGCAGTGTTTTGTTAAAAAGAAATGTCTGCTTAATTCAGAAGGGATTGTCTAAACCAGCTGAGATCTAGAAATACAGCAGTGGGCCAAGACATGGGCAGGACTAATCCTACTCATCAGTAAAGATTACTGACTTTCAATTGTTTAGTATGTCGTGGCCCCGGAAAATTATTCTTAAAGCATCAATCAAAGCCTGGTGTTGACTAAGGCTAATGCTACAGAAGATGAGGGGCAGGGTGATATTTTCAAGAGATGCTTTCAGATTCCCAGGATTAAGGTCCTGCAACAAGTGTAAAGGTGGAGGCATCTCACCTGCTGTAGTCTCTTGCTGCTAGCCAGGTGCACTTTTAGCTTTGAGAAATTTCCATTGCTCGTGTCTGGTAAGTTGTATTCTCTCTTGCTAAAAGCCGATAGTAGTGCAAACTAAAAGCTAAAAGCCGATAGTAGTGCAAACTAAAAGCTAAAAGCCGATAGTAGTGCAAACTAAATAGCTGTGAAGTGGTGTTGTATCAAAGCTCACCACGCTTTGGAGAAGATAAATAAGCAAGTAATGAATACTTGCAAGTAAATGATTTAGCAACCTGACACAAAAAAAATATTTAAAAACCCCTAGAAAATCACATCAAAATCACTTTTTCACATTTGAGGATTTTACCTTATGATTGTATTAGAGCTGAGTCTCTAGTCTTTAGTTCAACGAATCTATATCTGGTACTTTGGAATTGTAGAGTGGCTGTGATAAGGCTCACAGTACTCACGAGAGGCTTAAGTGGCTGTGAACTTTGGTAATTGTCTGTGTGTAGTTTTGGAGATGATGACAAGCCTCTGCTGCAAATGGATATGTCCAAAGACAGGTGAATGGTTGATGGAAATAACCGAGCTAGCTGTCAAATACTGACGGATTTGAAGTGCTCTGTGATCCCCCGTGAGCGTGAAGGAGGATGATACAGGCATAACAAACAAGATAAAGGCATAGAGATAAATATAAAAGCAGTATGTTAAAATAGTATAATTACAGCAACTTGAATGCTTCATAACTCTGAGTTCCTGCTAAAATCCATGTGAAATGGTGGGAGTGTGAGGCTTGTGGCATTTTTTTGACAGTATGATCTGGGAATTTGACTCTCCTTGTAAATAGGACTAACAGCCTACCTTTGTGGTGCCCTGCCTTACACTACCTCTCCATCTAGTGCATTTTAAATGCTTGCACAGAAAGTACAGGACTGTAAAGAGTCACAGAATCTCAGTATCACAGTTGGATGTGATGTAGTGAGCACTGCCACTTTGGACCTCACGCCCCAAGTCCTTCAGTTTAAAGCCTGCTCACTGAGTTGGCCAGCCTCTGCCAAAGATTCCCTTGCCTCTTCTAGACGCATGGATCCCTTACAAGAAACCTATAAATAGGGATTATTTTTATATTGACCACTTGGGGGGAGAGGGGATGTTAATATATGGAGGGAGAAAATCTGACAGCAGGGCCAGAGCTTACGAAGAGAGAAGCATTCTACAGAGCTAACATCCTGGAAGGATCATGGCAATGAAAAGCTGCAGTCAAAATAGATTTTGTGTATTAATGTTAATGGAGTAAGCATCGTCATGTGCTAGAATTCCAGGCTGTCAGGTGTTGTGTAAAGAACAATCTTAAACTCTACAAAACCAGTCTTTAGTTGTCTCATTTATAATCCAGTAATAATTTGTGTAAAAAGCTAATGAAATTAACACCTCTTTTCTTTTTCTAAATAAATAGAATATATAGCAGAAAGCTAGGAATTTCTTAATCAAAGTAGTTGTATGTTTTGTAGTAGCTGTACATATACACATGGATCACCTCTGGACTTCTATTCTTATATTTAAATCTTAAAATCACTGAGTGCTTTTAAGTCTCCTGTTGTGTTTCTTGCTGCTTCCTGTCATTTCCCGGTTGACCTGGAATATTTCTTGCAGGTAGGTAGCAAACATCAGAATTCTTTAGCTAAGCTGAATATTAAACAACACCTGAAATGAGCATCTGCATTAATTGGGAAGATGCTCTAAGCCAGTTGCTGATCTTTTTTATCACTTACTCAGATGGCTCTCAAACTTGGAATATCAGACTGGAATTAGCTCTTGTCTTCACTCATGATTAAGCAACCAAATACTTTGTAGTTATAATAAGATTTGTAATTAAGTGACCATGGTGAATGTTTCATTTGAAGCTCAATTACACATGAGTAAGGGCAAGTGTAATAACTGCTTACGTTTGATAGCTTCTTATGCAAGGAGATCAAGAGGGTTTGTGGTGCTAATTATTTAATCCTCTTGATGGAGGTCAGTAAATAGCCCAGTTGGAGAGCTTGGAATCAGACAGGTTTAACAGTTGGATGGAATTAGTGGCAGAACTGAAAGAAAAAGATCAGGTAGGTAGTATCCCAGGATGGAGTGAGGGACTGTAGCCCATCAGGCATGCAGATGTCCTCTGAGAGGGCTGCCACTGCTACTGAAGTCCCTTAAGGGTGGTGTTCTGTCCTGCCTGTATTCATCCTGAGTAACTTAACAACTCTGAAGTTGTGCTTAATTTATGTGGTGCAACAGCTGATTTTGAATTTGTCCTTTTGTATGATATCGCTTGGGTTGTTTAGCGAGCAGTAAGTTCTAAAACACTTCTTAATGAGAAATTGCTTTACTGAATGTCTGAAAAACAAGATTTTTGTCTGTGCTCTTTTCTGACATCTCATCTGCTTTGTGATGATTTTGAAGGACTGAAACATAGACTCCTAGACCATAGAAGATTACTTTAGGGCCTTACTGTCTGTCAAGAGGTAAAGGCTTGTAGTAATTCAGCTCCAAAGTAAAGTAATTCAGCTTTCCCCTTTTCTTTCAAAGAAAGCAGTTTACTCTTCAAGGCAGTAGTATCTGTTGGCTTTTTTACTTTAGCATTGTCCTTTCTCTCTTACTGTTAACTGTAGTGTAAATACTACCCACGTAAGTGGGTGATAGTTTTCTATATTGGAGGCAATGTCTGATGTTTCCTAGAGGGCTAATTTTGCTACTCTAAAGAAAATAAAATTGGTCCCTTTAAAATAAATCAAATTTTAGGATCATTTTATTTGAGTTTACGGTAACAGTTTATGACTAGCAACTGTTTCATCTGCCTGGTTAAACAGGGAGTAAATGAAAGAGTGAGCCAAGAGCTTTTTGTAGGTTTGTTTTGAATTGGAGAAGTTCTGGCATTGTAGACTGTTGGGTGGATTTTATATTGGGAATGCTACTCAAGTGCTAGCTTTTTTCCAGTTAGGAAAAACCAAGAAGAGGAAGTGAAACTTCTCAGTGTCGTTCTGCAAGACAGCCCTGGTCCATAGATCTGTGAGCCAACAAGTGGTGCATTTTGCTGTCTGTGCTGAGGCAGGTGAGTGACTGCAGGTAGCAGTGGCTTCCCCACTGGGAACTGAAATGAAAATACTGTAGGGTCCAAACAGCAATTAACTCACCCAGAATAATGGTAAGTGTTAACAGAGTTAGGATTTATAGCAGTTCTTGGGGTGAAAGGGATCATATCCTGGTGCCATCCTGCTTGTGTTACAAAGCGTTGTAAAATCATTCCTTCTTTTCTAAATTAAAGTTAAAACCATTAACTCTTTCATGTAAAGCCATTACTGAAATGCTGCACCTTGCCACGCATGCATCAAAAGAGTCAATCTGATGCGACTGTAGAATCTCTGAAACTAAATTAACAACAGCAGAGAACTTTAAGGTGGTTCGTTATCAAAGTCAGGGAAATACCTGTGGCTCTCTAATAATGCAGCATCTGCACATAACAGTTTCTGTCAGGAGAACTGCTCTTGTCACATGCAAGTAATCAAGTTTTGATTACTTGAATAAATCATCATCACTTGGGTTGAGACATGTTGCTGTGAAGCAGCATAAAGTTATTTTGCTTGATTGCTGCTTGGAGAGGTTCTAAGGCAACAATCTGAGTTCAAAGATGCTGAAGTTTTGTGCAGTTTACTTCTAGCTGTAGGCTGTCAAAAAATGTGAGCTCTTGTATCTGATGCATCCTGTCCACTCAGTCCAGATTGCAAAATAATTGAGAAATATTTCAAAATAGAAATGTTTGTAAAGTTAAAAGAAGGAAATAGTTTTGTCCTACTGGCCACATCATGTGGGGTGGCTATTGTGTGGTATCTTTGCATGTTGCATGCAGTAAAAAGTGCCCAGTTCACTATAACTAGGTGTGAAATGCTGGGAGTGTGGACTAGCTGGCTCAACAGTAACACAGTCGTAGAGTCACAGAATGGTTTGGGTTGGAAGGGACCTTAAAGAGTATCTAGTTCCAACTCCCCTGACATGGGCAGGGACACCTTTCAATAGACCAGGTTGCTCAGAGCCCCATCCAGCCTGGCCTTGAACACTTCCAGGGATGGGGCATCCACAAATTCTGCAGACAACCTATTCCAGTGCCTCACTACCCTCACAGTAAAGAATTTCTTCCTTATATGCAGTCTCAGCTTAAAGCTGTTTTTTTCTTGTCCTGTCACTACATGCCCTTGTAAATAGTTCCTCTCCAGCTTTCTGGTAGGTCCCCTTCAGCTACTGAAGGGCCACAATAAGGTCACCACAGAGCTTTCTTATCTCCAGGCTGAACAACCCCAACTCCTTCAGCCTTTCCTCATGGGAGAAGTGTTTCAGCCCTCTGATTATTCTGGTACCCCTCCTCTGTACTCACTTCAATAGGTCAATGTCCCTCCTGTGCTGAGAACCCCAGACACAGCACTCCAGGTGGGATCTCACCAGAGTAAAGGGCAGAATCACCTTCCTCGACCTGCTGGCCACTCTGCTTTTGATGCAGCCCAGGATGCGTCTGGCTTTCTGGGCTGCAGGTGCACATTGCGGGCTCATGTCCAGCCTCGCATCCACCAGCAGCTCCAAGTCCTTCTTGGCATGACTGCTCTTGCTCTATTCATCCCCCAGCCAGTGTTGATACAGGGTGTTGTCTTGACCCAGGTCAAGTGCAGCACCTTGCACTTGGCCTTGTTGAACTTCATGAGGTTCCCATGGGCCCACTTCTCAAGCTTGTCCAGGTCCCTTGGATGGCATCCCGTCTCTCAGATGTGTCAACTGCACCACTCAGCCTGGTGTCATTGGCAAACTTGCTGAGGGTGTACTCAATCTCTGTCTGTGTCATTGATGAAGATATTTAATAGCTCTGGTCCCAGTAAGGACCCCTGCGGGACACCACTTGTCAAAGTTGTCCGTGAGAACATTGAGCTGTTGACCACTACCCTCTGAATCTGACCATCTAACTAATTCCTTATCCACAAAACAATTCACCAATCAAATCCGCCTCTCTCCAGTTTAGAGAGAAGGATCCTGTGGGGGGACTGCGTCAAAGGCCTTACAGAAGTCCAGAGAGATGATATCCATAGCCCTTCCCCTGTCCACTGATGCAGTCACTCCATCACAGAAGGCCACTGGGTTGGTCAGGCAGGACTTGCCCTTGGTGAAGCCGTGATAGTTGGCTGTACCGAATCACCTCCCTGTCTGCCATGTGCCTTAGCACAGCTTCTAGGAGGATTTGTTCCATGATCTTCCCAGGCACAGAGGTGAGGCTGAAGGGTCAGTAGCAATTCAGTCAGAAATTTTTTTCCCTAAAGGTTCATTAACAAGACTGTGTCCCGGCTTCTGTAAGAAAAAACTTAACCTGTTCTAAATGTATAATGCTTCTATTTAAGCATTGTGGCACTACAGTGGGTCACAGCTCTAAAATTTTACCATGATATCTAAATGGTAGATTAGTATCTACTTAGAGTTACATATGACAAATTTTTTTCCAAGTTGGGCCATGGCATCTGTCCTAGCTATATTCCTCAAAACTATAGGCCACAACTGCAATTTACTTGTAATTGTTACTGATAATTTTAGAACTCATTTGATGTCTTTGCTGCTCCATCTAGAGAAAGAAAAATCACCTGCCCATCGCAGAAGATCAGTTACTGTTACTCAGATTTGAAGTCATTGTAGCCAAGAGTGTCAAAGATGCTTTTTTTCAGGGGGTATCTGTATACAATATAAGGTTATACACGGTATATGCCCAATCTGGTTTCTTTTCCCTTACTATTGTGCGTCTCTGCTGAGAAATAATAAAATGTGTTACACTTTTTTAAAAATAGTACTGGATCACACTTAGTACCCTAAAGATAGCAAAACGTTTTTCTGTTAGTGCGATAGAGCTGTGCCTGCAAACTGTCACATTTTCAGTGGAGTGTACTACTGGTGCTGATGGGAATTTACTATTTTTTTTAGACACTTGAAAGAAGAGGGTTGAGAGGATCAGTTTCTGTATAGCATAAGGAGTGACTTCGTGCACTCGCACGTACAAATGCCGAAATAGTTTCCTTGAACTTAAGCAAAGCAACCTGGAGGGAACATTTGGCAAGCTTGTACTGTGGCCAGCAGCTCTCTGCCACCATCTTCACTATTCATTTCCTGCTTGAATTTTAAGAGATGAGAAGAATATTTTATTGAAGAGCAGTTTCTTCCCATGGGTAATGGAGTCAGAGGAGGCTCCTCAAGTGCATTGTAGTTCACTGATACATCTTATTACATACCATGGCAGTTCCCTTTTGTGAAATGTAAATACAGATTCATCTTAATCTCCCAGTCCTGGATTGCTTCTGCCATGACTAGGTAACAAATGAAGAGAGGAACAGGATGGAATTGATCCTTTCTGCCATAGGTTCAGAAATGGCTTGGATGGCAATTTTTTGGGGTGTTTTTTGTACTTGCTATGTTGAATCCAGACCGGATCTGCTATTCGAGTAGCCTTTCTTTAGACACAGTTCTGTAAGTTGCCATGTGATTTCTTGCTGTATTTCGAATGTGTCCATCAGCCCTTACTCCTGCCCCTCCAACGTGCGGTCTCTGAGTTTCTTAGTTTCTGGAGACCTGGGTTCAGGAGAACTTACCAGTTCCTTTAAAAACAACCAGATTCTCCCTTCCCTTTGCTTTAGCTAGTTTTAATACCGTAAGGTGAGATGATCCACATGCACCTGTGTCCTTTTTCACTTCTGTCATTTCCTGATATCCCAGTAATTTTTATTACCCTGAGCCCATTTCAACCAAGCGTAACAGAGAAGAATATAGATTGCAGAGGTAATCCTGTCCTTGAAAGCTTCTCAAGGCTGACATCACTGAAAGAGCCGAATAGATGGCTTCTGTTAGCTAAATGTAAATCTTATCACATGCAGATCTGCCTGAAAACTTGAAACTTGTGCAGTAGGAGACACAGTGATGATCAAAGGAGAAGAAAACTCTTTTTGTAACAGTCATGTAATGGGAGTAGGAATTGCAGAGGAATGCTGGAATAGTGCAGCACATGCCTTGAATGTCCTATAGGCAGTCATGATCCTGGTGTCTGTATCTCCTACCTATGAGGTGCTGAAGACCTGAAGAAGATGGATAGCCCCTTCATGTTCAGGGGTATCTCCAGAGATCATTGCAGAATGGAAAGGTATGTTTCTGCTCTGGAAGAAATGACTGTGCTTTCTGTAGGAACATTATGAGCAATGACCAAACAATGCTTGAAAACCTCAGGAAAACTCTGCCAGAGAACAAAAAGGATGTAAAATTGAAAATAAAGCAGGAATTCCTCAGCGGAGTTCTCCAGAGTCAGGGGATGTGACTTAGACTAAGCTGTTACTGTTTTCTCATTTTTCCTGCATTTATGTGCAGCGTATGAGAATTGCATTTTGCATCTGGAATTGGAACTTGGAAAACTAAATTCTGTTTGGGAGCAAGACTTGTGTCTAGTAAATGGCTAGCTGTGTGACTAGTGAATCACTATGGTCTTTGAAATGCTCTTTTATATTTTCAGGGTCTCCAGTGTAAGTATAGGTTTGAATTTGGATTGGTTTGTGTATATATCAGGCTTATTGCAAATAGGAAGATGTGCATTTGGGTTTTGTTTGTTATTTTTTCCCTCTCTTGATTAAAAAAATAAAATCAGTAGACTATATAAAAAGGAGACAAACATAATTTGAAGTTGTTTAGTTTCTTGTTTGTTTTTGGTTTGTGGTTACTAGTATGTGTTCTTTTGATAAGCAGTTATTTGAAAACAGAATTTTCTTGTTCTCTGGCTGCTTGTTCAGGAGGAGGAGATAGGAAAAGGTCTGGGAAGAAAATATTGAACCAAAAATTATATAGCTATCTTAATAATACTTACATTAAATAATTGTCCTGAATGGGTTATCCCTCTTCTTGATGGGGTATGAGTATGCTTTGGACAGAAGGAGTTCATTTTCCAGAAACTTGACTTTGTTCTTGGTCATTCCAGCATCTTTTTCTTCCAGGTGTGGCCAAAGATTAAATATTGCTCATGGCTTTACTGTGGTAGTTTGGTGTAATGCACCAGATGAGCTTTGGGCCTTCTCACCTTTTGGGGCCAGGATAGTTGAGGGTGTGAAACAGAGCTCTTGCAGTGTTCACCGCCACTAGTGATCACTCTGATCAGGAAAGTGCAGGCAAATGACTTCTGCTCTTCACAGAGCCAGAGGCTCAGTCTTGACAATTCAGAGTCTGAAGTCTGCCAGGAGGAGTAAGGCTGCAAGAGTAAGAGATGGTCTATGTTAGAAATTTTAGAAGTAAATAGTTTTGAAGCCCTCATTTGGCAGGGTTTTCAGAGCAGACAATGGATAGCCTCATGAATTCAGACCTCAAATGACTGAAGTAAGCCTGCTTGAAGAAATGGGATCCAGTAAATTTTAACAGAGGCAAAAGCACAGTTGCTTTCCACTTTCTTGGTTCTTCTCCCTCTAGAAACTCTTGGAACTTCTCCCTTTTCTCCCTTCCTGGAATTGTTCTGGCTCAAAATACACCTATAAAATAAGATGTTGTCCAGAAGCAGTCATTTGGTCTGGGAAATGTAAGTTCACTATATGGTTTCAAAAAGATGTTAGCTTTTATAGAAAGAAAAACAACAAATGAAAAAAAAAAACAACACATGAAGCATTGGGCAGCTCTTCACATACATGCTACTGCCACACTCTCCCAGCAGCACTAGGCTGGCTTCTTAGTGTGTTAGTACAGACTGCTTGCTCTGATGACACTGAATCTATTGCTGAGGTTGTTTTGCTGCTTTTGGTTAAAGACTGGGAGTATGACAGTGCCTCAGTCCTTGTGGTTACTGAATTATTTAGCAAAGACCAGTCTACCTCAGAACTCTTAACACAGAAGTTGCTCTTTGAAGTTGTGTGAAGAATTGCTAGGGCTCAGATGTCTTGGCTGAGGGGTTTCTGTTGCTAGTAGCGTGAAGCACAGCAGCTACTTCAGGGTAATTTATCACCTGTTTTTCTACAAAGTAATGGCTCACTTTCTTTTCCGCAAGTGGACCTTGGATACTCTTCAGAAAAAGTGCTAGTTGAATATGTGAAATTCAGTGATACATCCTATTTTACACTTCATAATTCTAACTAAAAACTACTGATATAATAACAAAAAACATGTAAGAGAGGAACTGCAGGAATTTGCTTTTGGAGGACACTAAATCAAGTGAGAATTACTGTAGTTGCGGTTTAAAAAGGTTTATATGCACTCTGTGGAGTGGTGGAAGAAGGCTTTACTACAGCTGTACTTAGTTTTTAACCCTGGAAGAGAGGATTCCTTACAAAGTAATGCTGAAGCTGTTTATCCCTATTGGATATACTTTCTTTTTTAAGGTACTCTGATTGCCTTGTCCTGGCCTTTTAAAACTGCACGAGTTGGTGTATTGATGTGCCAAAGGGTCACATAAAATACTTGCATGTTGCTGTTGTAAATCTTGCAGATTTGAGGAAGGAGCAGGAAACATTTACTTAAAGGCCTGCAAGCTTTGGATCTGGCTTCTTTTCTGGTATTCTGTCATTACTGCTCTGTGCATGGCATTACCACATTACAGTATACACACCTTCCTGCAGCTACTATCTTCCCTCAGAGACTGCCTTTGCTTTAGAGTGTACTTTCTGAAGAGTGCAGTCTTGTGATGTGGTCCATTGTGTCATGGGATAATTTGAAAACGAAAGAGGGAGAAAAAGATGTAACCACATCTCTTGTTGTAAAATTGTTTTTTTTACTTTAGGAGTTGTTTTCTTCTAGGCTGGTGATACCACAAGACTTAGCTGGTGCTTGCCTTGAGCATCATGGTGGAAGCATCTGCATCACTGTAGCTGAGGGCAGTGTTCTCTTGCTATAAAGAGTTGCTGTGCAGTGAAGTAAAAAATGCGTAGTACTTGAGACCATAACGAGATTCTGTAATCGTTTGTTAAACACATTTTGATGCTATTGTTAGTATTTAGTGTTTCATGAGTATCTGTGCTGGTGCTATGAAATAGATGTAGTTTCTGTCCTGAAGAACTGCAGCAAGAGATGCGATTTACATAACTCATGTTCCTTTTGCACTCAATTTTATATAAATCATGCTGAATAAAGGCAGTATTAATTATAGCATTGTCTTTTTTGCGTTTGACATTTGCAGCATGAAAAATACTTCTATGAGTGTCTCTTGTCTTTCTTATTCTCACAAAGACACTAATTCGCTTGATGTCTCTGTATTCCTCATTTTCTTCTTCAGATACTTCCTTACTCTTTCTGTAACTGTCATTGTCCAAATTTGCCTACAGATCCCAGGTTCTTAAAACTTTCTGCAGTGTTCATTATCTCTGTCTGCCTTGGGCTCCTCTGAGCAAGCAAGAGAAGCTTGGGGGTGTACAAGATCTAGACTTTTGCTGCTGTTTAGTGTTTGTGGACTCAGCATGACATAGAGCTGTAGGCTGTGGTGGGGGGTTACAATTAGTCCAGATAAACCTTTGCCTCTGAGAGTTGTTGTCTGCCACCTGAGGACCTGCTTACCTGTCTGTCTCCTGAACTTATTCCTGGGCCAGTGACATTTACCACAGACGTTCATGCAAAGAAGTCAAGTTGGTCTTGTTTTCTGAGAATTGTGACCCTCTGTGTTAATAGTTTTACTCCAATGTAAAATGTTGGTTAAATTCACGTGGGTGTTCAGGGGACTGTTAGGAGTACCTGCTTGCCAAATTTACAAATTTATACTCCAAAGCACTGAGCAATTTAAATTTGTTTTGAGAAGCCTTTTGACTAGTTTTAAGTTTGAATATTTCAGTCATTCTGGAAATTGCACAAATTGGAAAAAATTCAGGCCAAGCAGGTGAAATCTCACAAAAATACTTAAAGTAGTTGAAAGCAGGCCACAGGGAATTTGGAAGGCACCTAATATCTGTGCCAGCAGCGCTGCATAGAGTACCCTAAACTGTACTGCTACAAAAGCATCTCTGACCTTTGTAAATTGTTTCCATTACTTCTGCCCACTTCTGTTTCTTGTCTTCTTCCAGCAAAAGCCAAATCCAAATGCGGCGCCACATTCTTCCCCTGTGCCAGTGGGATCCACTGCATCATCGGTCGCTTCCGCTGCAACGGCTTTGAGGACTGTCCCGATGGCAGCGACGAGGAGAACTGCAGTAAGTGTGGGTCTGCGTGCGAGCGAGGGCACTGCTGCTTCTTTCAACTAATTAACACCACTTAGAAAGGGAAGAATTCGGTAGCCTTTAGTTTCTGAGTCAAATATTCTCCCTGTCATTTACAACCCAGGTGATCCTTGTCTTTTCCCTTTATAAATCAGTCTGTGGTTTGTTTTTTTTTTTTAAGGTCCAGCTCACTCTTGCTTTGTAAATAATGCCTGTATGATACTTCAAGCCTCTTTGTGACTTTGAAATGAGTTTGTGACTTTTGAATGAGTTTTAAGCTTCATGTTTGCTTTGAACATGTTCTCTGTACTCAAATGGAACTCAAATTGGCCAAATATTAACAACTATTATATATAACAATATAACAACTTTGAATTGTTCCATTTTTATTTGCCTATTTCTTGTCACTGAAGAATATGATGTATCTGTTAAGCACTATGTTTAGACGTCTCTGTTTATTATACATGTTCTCAAACAACAAAAAAGCAAATCATGGCATATTTTGAGAAACAGGTTCTTGGAAGAAGGAGGTTCTTGAAGGCAGGCATACCTGCCACTGCATTAACTTCACAGAATATTCTGAGTTGGAAGGGACCCACAAGTCCAGCTGTTAAGTGAATGAGCCCATACAGGGATCAAACCTACAACCTTGGTGTAATTAACACCATGCTCCAACCAACTGAGCTGATCTCACATTGAGCTACTGTTCAGCAACTTGCAGTGAAGTTGCAGCAGAGAGTTCATCTGAAGTACTGCTTGACTTGGGCTTAACTCTCTGCGTGTGGCTGTGTAGATAATTTTGTATCTGTAAGTCTAGCAGGGATATATCATAGCAGTAAGGAAAAGTTACATTCAAGCCAGCAGCTCTGTAGGTAAAAAGCTTGCAGGAAAATACTTGCTCGTTATCTTGTTGGAGCTTGCTGAGTATTTCTTTTTAATAACATTTAAAGGTCAGGAGGAGGACAACAGACACCAGCTTTCAAAGATAACAAAAGGGGCAATCTTTACGGTAATCTATCACTGTCTGCTTCTTGGAGGACTTGCCTTCCGCGTTGGTGTGCTTTCCCCCACAGCATGAATATCTCTTAAGGTGCCATCTGTTGTTCCTCTAGAGAGTCTGGTTTGGGCCCTGGGAAGACTGTGGCAGGGAGTTAGCAATTCTGCAAAGCAAGTGAAGCTGGAGAAAGATTGAAGGCTAAGGAAATTCGTCTGGGTTGTGCTTAAACAAGTGCACTAGAAAAAAGTTTTGACAAAAGTGCTTTGAGTATCCTCGAGGTGGTGGATTGACAAGCAGCAAGTCCCAATGAGAGGTGCACCAGCTCATGAAGTTCTTTATGAATGAAACAATTTCCCGTGAGCTTGTAGTGTGTAGCTCCAACTGGACTTTACAGCTGATGATAACATGCTGCTGATCTCCCCGCTTCTCTGTGCCGTTTAAGCACTTGCTATTTCCTAGCATGTCTAAATGTCTAGTCACTGCTTATGAAGAGGAACAATGTAGGCACTAAGGTGACCTCAAAAATCAATGGTGTGCAAGTGTGCAGCAGTTTTAAACCGAAGGAGCTTTAGCACGTTCATGATAAATAATGCTTTTGGGAAGCTGGAGAAAATGGGAGTGTTTGTTACATATGCTGCAGGTTATATGCTGGGCAGACTTTAAAGTTTTATATTTGTTATTTTTTAAATAACAAATGCTCTTACTTTAAAGAATAAAAAATAGGAAGCCAGTTAGTATTTGGAAACTGAAATGCCCTTTGTTACTGTGACAGAGAAGCAGTTTGAAGCAGACAAGGCATCTAAACAGCTTTTTTAAGGTTTTCAATTGGAAAGTTGCATTCAGTTTCAGTCACCTCATTACCAAAAACTATTGGGAGTCAGAGAAGAGTACCAACAATGATTTAGGGAGAGAGGTTGGTTTATAAGTAGATATGCGTAACTTAGCTGTTTTTAGTATCTTGGCTAAGCAATGACTGTGTTGGAGAGTAAGGCTATATATGAAGGGTGCAAATGCTGTTCAAGGAAGGATTGTGTAGTTATATATGCTGGGCTATAGCTAAGAGTAGAGGGTTGAAATTAGAAAAAAGAGAAATCTATGTCAAGGAAACGTCCTTGAGAGTGAGATGCATTAAAGCTGTGATGTAATCTGCTGGAAGTGCTGAAAACTGCACTGCTCGAAGCTTTAAATGAAAATAGACATAGTGTCTTAGAGCATGTTTACTGCTGCTTTGGCATGAGTGAGAAGACTGCTCTACCTAATGAGTCTGCCTAAATACTATTCTGTTTTTGCTCTCTGTGCAACAGTGGGCCTTATGTGAAAGGATTTTCTGGATGCTACTGTAATGTGCATATTACCCTTAAAAAGGAGTTGAAATTCAAACAGTGAGAAGTTGAGAGATTTCAACAGTGCCATTATATCAATTCAAAATAGTAAGGACAATGGGGAAGGAGGAAAAAAACAGAAGCAAGGTAAATAAACCACTGCCTGGCAGTTCTCTGCCAGGATCATTGTCTTATAATATGACACTTAAACTAAACTTGAGTTTGTTGTAGAGCAAATCAACAGGCAGTGTTTATGGTAGGCAGTTTGAGTCCATATGTCTTCAGTGTGAGCAAATGTGGAACAGTGATCATGATTTGGGCTCTCATGAAAATGAACAGAAGGCTTATCACAACTGTGGGTGGACTAAATCTCTGCTAACTGTAGTGAATCTTGCACGAATTAGAAATTTCAGCTCTCCCTGTTTAGAGGGAAGGTTGGTTTGATTGCCAAGTTGCTCTCACATATTCAGCAGATTGACCAACCGTTGGTTGTGTCCTGTTGTCACTGATTGCTTTTGGGCTATTTAACTGCCTGGGCAAGAGAATATCTAATGAAAGATCTCACTTTCTGTTTTTGCAGCAGCAAATCCCTTGCTTTGCTCTACTGCCCGATTCCACTGTAAAAATGGTCTTTGCATTGATAAAAGCTTTGTGTGTGACAGTCAAAATAACTGCCAAGACAACAGTGATGAAGAAAGCTGCGAAAGCCCTCAAGGTAGGCACAGGGTTTTTATTCTATTCTGCAGTGGCATTCCAACTCAAATTAACGCGGAACAGGCTCAGCAGAAAATACGATTCTGTTGGCTTGCTCTGAGTTGGCTGGAGCTGTGGTTTCCTCGTTCTGCAAATAATGAAATGTGTAGAGTGTGCGTGTGTGCATGCATACATTTCATTTTCAGTGCTCAGAAGACTGGTATCTTTTTCAGATTAGTAAAAACACACTTTTGCAGGAAGTGCTTATAATCTGTGATCCAGTGCTCACTGAAGTTGCTGGGAATCCATTTAGTAACCTCTGTGAGATGGATTGGACCCAGAGGGATTGATAGTAAAAGTACAGTTGGAAGTGAATCTGTCTATTTATCAGATGAGTAAATCTTGTGTAGTCTTAAAACTTTAGATCCTCACTGCTCAGTTACTTTCTGAAAGGCATATTTCACTGCAGGACAAGTCTACAGTGAAAGCATTTATTCTTACCCTTCCTTGTTTCTGTATTTAGAGTAAAGGATGAAGACAGGGAAGAAAATTTTTGTTTGAAACTTGTTGTGTATTGAATCTTGTGAGAATCTCAAAACAGTCTTTGATTGTTTTTTTTTTCTTTTTAAGCTATGCTAAAATCTACATCTAATGCTTTTCAGTTTTGTTTTCTGTAATTTAATACCAGAGTATTTTTTAAAATGTCAAGTATATATGAATGACTTGAGGCTAACAAATTATGTGTACCGGGTACCAGCTACTTTAACATTTTAATGTCTGAGTTACAACTGAGAGATCAGAGTAGGCAAAATATGGGAGATGCTGGATATCTTCAGGGGAGGTGTGATATGCTTCTGTCTAAAGAAAGCAGTGCATGTGGAGAGAGATAGAGCAGGGTATGAAGGAAGAAGTAATTAGTGAAATTGAAGGAGAATGACTTTAATATCTAGCTGCACTGATCATTTAGTCTTTTGTGGAAAAGAAAATAATCTTGAGCTTAACACGGTGATAAATATTCTTGACAACTGACAGAGGAAGAGGGAAGACATACAACAGCATTGCCAACAAAAGAGGGTTTATAGCAGTGGTGTGTCACAACGTCCTCTGTGTCGTTCCTCTGCCTAACCTGTGAGCTCTTTCCTGTGGCCCCACATGGAAAGGCTGAAGGGGTCATCCCGGTAACACATCTGTGTGCTGAGCTACATTACAGCCTGGGAACAGGCCTTGGATCAGAGCCTCGGAAGGTGGTCTGGCCTGCCCCTACTCTCTGTCTGGAGAGGGATAGAAAAGGCTGGTGAGGGACTAGCTCATGCCGAGGGGCAAATTGTTCTTTACTACAGGTCTAAGGCAGCATAATAAGAGTAATGTGGGTGGTAAGGTTTTGTGTGGGATTTCTTTTTCTTTCTCTCTTTTTTATCTTTTGAAGCTTAAAGAAGCAGTGCTATTTTCCAAGGTTAGGATGACTGCTTCCTTTGCAGATTAATTGGCTGGATTGCCTCCAGGTTGTTTGTTGTCATGACAATCTGCTTTTGAAAGTGACTGTCAGGCGCAGGAGAAGAAAAGAGCTGTATTTCATGAAGCGCTTACTCTTGTCTCTATATTTGGTCATCCTGGAAATGTCAGAATAGGAAGAGGGTTAAGCAAAGGAATTCTGTCTGATTATATATGTGAAAGAGACCCAAACAAGGAAGAAAGAACTTTTTCTCATTAAGACAAGAGCATCCATGGTTTGTGGGCTCTTTTATTTAAAGAGAAAAAAAAGTCTGAGTGTGGGGTTGGGAATGAGGAGTTCCCAAAGTGTAATGCTGGTTGTGGCATGTGTGATTGGTTTTGACCTTGGGCACCTCAGAGCCTCCCTGAATTGCCGTTTCACCATCTGTAAGTGGATGATGCTTGGGCACCTGTCTTTCAAAGCAATGATTAAACAGTGTTCAACTGTTCAACTTCCCATCTCAATGTAAATGACAGTTCCCTCTGGAGTTTTCAGCTATGGGTATGTCTGTCCTGGCTTCCAAACACACCAACTACTTTGAGTTAATTGGGAGTTAAAGGCTACTGTGGACAGTCTTTAATTTCTCACAATTCTTTCTACAGCAGATCTAATTACTGTAATTACAATGTTAACATAGTACCCAAGAATCCTGGTCATTAACTAGAACTCAAATACTCTGGGTACTTGGGCACAGTGCAAAGCAAATCTGTAAGGTGTTATAAAATGAAGATAGAAGGTTTTCTTCCCACTGGCTATGTTATCGCGTCAAATGTGGTAGCTTTAGTTCAGTGTAATTAAGTGTTTTCTGACATATGAGATTGCCCTTGTGTGCTATTTTTCTATCTATAAATGTGTTGATTTAGAAGTCACTAAGCTTCTGAACTGCTGTATGATAGTGTCATTATCACCATTTAACAGATGGGGAAAAGAGGGCATAGATCAGCTAAACAAAATGCTCCCAGAGTGCTATCCTGGCTGGTAGGAGTAGAGCTTCATCCGTGCTTGTCTGCTTCAGGGGCATGTCATTAGACTTAATCAATGTTTGCAAACTGGTTTGAGATACTGTGATAACATGGGAAATAGAGGTGTTAATTATTAATTGATGCTTTGCTCTCCTTCTGCTCTTGGGTATACTGACAAGCTTTTTAAATCAACACCTCTTCCTACTCTTCCATGAACTTCAAAGACCTTCTTTATCCTGCTGTTGTTATTGGAAAGCTCCAGTAGCATATCAGTTTGGTTTGTGTCAGATACTCCTCCATGCATAAAGATCCTTTCAATCAAGAAGGGTCCCTCTGCAGGCTAGGAAAACAGGAATGTGACCTCCTATTGAAAGACATATTGACCCAGCTTTGACATGGAACACTTCAAAATGTGCCATCCTTAATAAATAATAGCTTTACTAACATGCTACAATTTGGGATGAGTCTGAAGAAGTGCATTTATAAAGATTAATTTCAGTCATAAGTGCTAGCAGATTCATTTGAGAGGAGGGAGACAGTCCCCAGGATTTAGTTGTGAAAATGAGAGGAAGATCAAATTTTGCAGGACATGTTCCTGCTCTGCTTTCTCCTTACCACTTGTAACTGAGTGTTGCATGTCTTACAGAGGTTTGTGCGTCATGGGGAAAGTGCCAGATTAAACAGTGACAATTTAGCAGCCAGTCAATTAATTCTACTCTAATTCCTGACAGAAATTATTTGTAGCTCTTGTCACTGCCATGATAAACTTCAGGGCTGTTCCTTTAATCCCACTCCAGCTAAACTTTGGTCATCTCAGTTTTCCAGCATTGAAGTAGTACAGCCAAATACTTTCCTTAGTCTGGAATGTGGTGTATTCATCAAAGTGTGTGCTTGAGTTTTGGGATTGGATGGAGGATATAACTGCTTGGATTATCCATGAGTTGAATATATGAATTGCTCTTTCTGAGGTGTTATTCCAGTTTTAACACCACCAGTGATTGGAAATTTCTGCTCCTGTTCTGTACTTAATGGATCTTAGTTCAGGAAAGTTCCTCTCCCCCCCCCCGACTTCTTTCTCTTACCACTCTTAGATCTCTCCCTATGCCTCGAATTAGCTGACAGTGCTTATCATTCATAGCATTTACTCTGGGTGTACTCCTTGGGTCTGCCTGTTGTTGGGGGGATTTCCTGTTCTGTGACAGGCATCCACTCAATTGGAAGGGAATTTCTCCTTCTTCATATTTTCCAACAACTGTGTAAATTTGTTCAGCTCTAGGACTGTATATAATTTATTCTCTAAAATGTAGGTTTTTATCTAAATGTGTCCTCATAGTGCTTCTTCCAGTAGTTTCTCCTCCATTTTGTACTTAGAGTTTAGAAGGCTTTAACACCAACAAAAGCACACTGGATATTTTGATTCGTACTCGTTTTCCTTTTGTGGCCCTTCTTTTCTTTCCATCTAAGTTTGCTGAATACCTTCACTAGCTTTAAGCCAGTTGCCTAGGAACCGGAGTTTTATTGCTGCTAGTCTGTATTCACTTTGACTGCTCCTGTAAAGAAAGGCTCTTGACTTTAGTAATGTTTCTGAAGTTCTAGCTCTGCAGTTCTTTGTAAACGGTACCATTGCAGTCGGGTTATAAACCAAACGTTTCGGAAGTGTTCAGAAGTTAATTCTTGCCATATGTTTCTGCAGTGTATTTGGTGATGTCCATGTTGCACATGTGGGTACCTCCTTTTTTTATTTTTTGCATATCTTTTCATTGAATTTGCATTAGGATTTTGATATACTCCAGTATTCTAAAACAGGTTTAGAAGATACAGAGTTTTAGAAGTCTCTGCCCTTTTCTCCGTGGCGTAAAAATTGTCAGCATATGAAAAAAAAATCTGAACCTGTGTCAAATAAGTGGAAAACCCTTCAAAAGGTTGACTTCCTAAAATTAATTTTTAGGTGATAATATGAATTGTGTAATGATAATTTCTGTGGATTAAGGTATAGAAGAAGTCGGAAGCAGACTGGCTGTAGAGGTAAGCACTATGGCCATTGCTAGTGTTTGCATGATGGAGTTGCAATGCATATTGGATTTAAGAATTGACAGCTAAGTGGAACAGACATACTCTAAATTTCAATGAAATACCACAAAACCTAATTTTTGAAACACAAATAGCTCCCAGAACATCTGACTCCATAAGGAGCTTGTAACTAGCCCTTTGGACGTGGTAAATTGAAATTCTGAAATTCCCAAATGCTGTGGTATCACTTAGACATCCCAAAGCTTTGTAGTCTGATCCTGGCAGCATATGTTTCCTTTTATTGAGTCTCTCTTTGACTCATTATTGACTCAGCTTGTAAACTGAAGCTTGACTCACAATTATTGTGCCTAATCGTAGCCCAGATTCAGCCTACAGCAGGAATTTAATACTCAGAGGCAGACTGAACAGAAGCAGAAACTTAAAGAAGGATACGAATAGAATGTCACTGAATGTTTTATTAAATGAAGGTTTTGCCTGAGCATATTTAGCTCTCTAATATCCCATTTTTATAACACTAGCTAGATGGAAATGTTTTTGTTAGCTGTAAATTCTTTCATTCCTGTGTTCCTCTATTCCCTGAATCCAGGCTTCCTCTTCGTTCCTTTTTTATCTCCTCATAAGATTATTTATTGCAGAGAGTACTTGTCAGGAAAAAACTGGATCCATCTGCATGGGGACTAATAGGTAAGGTGAGCTACAGGAGACTCGTTCAGAAGGATGCGAACTTCTGAGTGAGACTGAGAGCGGAACTCCTACTTCACCCTGCATGGAGGCTTTGGAATTAAAGCAGTTTGAAATAGATGTCAAGGGATATCAGGGAGAGTTCCAGCCAGCTGGTACAAGTGGATTTGAGTTGCTACGTCTCTCAGCTCCCTGAGCTTGTGAGTATGACAAGGTTTTGTTGCAGAACAGGCATCTGTACCTGAGGAATAGTCTTCTTTTAGTCCAGCATGTTGCTCCTGCAGACACTTTGGCCTGTCATTTTGGCAGAATAATAAAAGACATGCTGCCAAAATGTTACACTACCCCTGTTTGGAGAGCAGCTGTTCTATTTAGAACAGTATAATGTGGCAATAAACAAGCAATGACTTCAGGTCTTCAGTGGACAAAAAACTTAATTAAAGGGGTGTTTGTAGATCTGGGAGGTGTTCATACACTTCACCTGATCTCTTGCTCAGCCCACCTTTGATGGCTTGAAGCTCCAAATTACGAGCAGGTGATGAACTTGGCTATTGTAAAAATCAGTTTTAAGACCTAGGTCAAATCTGAGATGAGGTATTGTCACTGGGAGTCACCATGTTTGCCAACAGCTTTATCAGGGTTAAAAAGGAAGAAAAATAGGATCTAGCAACAATCATCTTGACCTGAAAGCAGTTCTTCAGAAATAGTAAGGACGGGGCACTGACTTTTTGCCTGCAGCTTATGTTAAGCCTTGTTCTGTAGACAGACGTACTTCAGGATGCTGATGGTAGCCTTCCCTCAAGGCACAGCTCACTCCCATGATGGAAGTGCTGGTCTGACTGCAGTGCCTCGTTGGACTTTTGCTGTAATACCATGATTTTTAAATGTTGTTGTTGCTGGGACTGAAATTGCAATTCTCCCTCTAATTACAAAAACAGTCGGTGCAGGGAGTAACTGTGTATCAGATACTTTTCTTTCAGCCAGTGGCTGGTGAGAGAAGCTGGGAATTGAGCCTGCAAAGGCCTGGGATTTTCTCACCTGTGCAGAGATGAAATATGAGCTCTTAGCAATTGTGTCCAGATATTTTTACCTTCACTTTGTGACATTTATGCCTAATTAACAGTTCCAGAAAGGGGTGATGACTTGAATATCCAGTTTCATTGCCTGTGCTTCAAAACTTCAAAACCAGTTGATAAAATGTCACGCTAGAGAAAGACAAGTGTAAAATAAGGGACATTTTTTTCCCCATTGATCTTGAGGCCCATTAAGTTATCTCTTGAGTTGTCATTAGTGAAAATCAATTACTTTCAAATATGTATTCCACAAGTTTATGGCGTCATGTACATGTTTGAAGCACACTGTATCTATTGCCATGTCATGACATGTCCTGGCTGCTGAATTGCATTAACTTTTCATGGATGTCAGTGTGATTTAATTGTGCAAAAGGCTTCTGTTGCTGGACTTGTAGGTGCCAGCTTTCAGTCTTTTTGGTGTCAATGGAGAGAATCCAAATAAAAGGCACACATGGTAATCTTTGACTTGCTGTAAAACAAAATCAGCTCCAGGTAAGGTGACCAAGTGCATTTTCTACAGTTATTGTAGAAAATTGTTACAGCATTTGTATTTAAAATGAAACTTTAACTTTTGTTAGTGTAGTTTCAGTACTGGGACAAATGGTTTTTGTTGGAAAATGGTAGTTGTCATAGCAAACACATGTCAGGGAAGAGCCATATTATTTCCTTCATTAAGTACTGAAGAGATGCTCTCACTAGCAGAGTGGGAGTTAGCTTGGCTGTTTGTTCTGTTTTGGGTTCTAACCCTCATTTATCAGACTAGCCTGCTGCAACCTGTAATTCTTCTTTCCAATCCAGCTGGGAGCTAGTCTGTATGACTCTCCCACCAGGTCTGGCCTCATCAGCCCTGCAGTTTCAGTCAAATGGCAAACCTTGTTGTTTAGCCTGATTATTGACATTAATCTTAGGTAAGTGATACTGCTGTAGCCTAGATCTAGCTTTGAGACCTATGTGTATTAACTGGAGCAGCAAAACGTCTGATGTTAATTTATGCTTCACTGCCTTTGCAAATCTTGGTCTGACATTGTCATGTCTGTAACCACTAGTCAGAAATGATTTCCCAAGATGAGCTATTGAGGAAGGTGGCTGCATTCAGCAGTTTGCACTGGGCCTTGGGCAGAGAGCACTAGTGTCCCTTTCTTTCTCTTTAGGAGTCGGTCTGGGTCTTTTGTGCAGCAGTGGTATTTGCTAGAAGACCAGTTTTGCTGCTCAGAACTGTGTGCATGGGAAAAACAGATCCCAGCAATGCATGTGTCAGACTTTGGGGTAGATTTTTTATTTGTTTTCTTATTTTCCCCCCGCAACTGCCAACAGTAGAGTTGGAAGATGTGGCTCCTAAAATGTCAGGCTGCAACTGTGTCCCCCGCTGAAACTAGTTTTGCACATGGTTAATTCATATCTTTTCACAACTTCAGTTATATCTGGGAATAATTTGTTGTATGTGAGCTCTGTCAAAGCTCGTATGTGTGTTCTTACTCAAATGTAAAGCCACAAGCAAAGCCAACATGGCCAGGTGTAAAAGTGTCTCTATTCAGATGTTGAAGCAGTGTAGTACATGTGACTGACCTAAAGCAGCATGTTTTCAATGCTGACAGTCCCCTAGAGCAGGGCTACTGAGCTCAGCTGAAAAGTTTTACTGACATTTGCTCAACAAGAATAAATGCAGCAACTCCAGGTCAGGCAGATGTCCCTGTAGCTAGAATCTGCTGGTGCAATGCACTTGGTTCATAGGAAGGAGAGCAACTAGAAATGCAGAATTGCCTTCAGAAATGTAGGTGATCCCAAGAGTGTAAGACCTCAATAGGCCTCAGCAGTTTGTGTCTGTGGTTTTGAGAAATCCTTGCTTAAAGTGATTCTGGTTTTTCTCCAAGTGTTTTCACTTCACTGTGGTAGCATGGCTACAGTTTGACTCTGCCTTACAGAAAACAGGATTCTATATCATCCTATAGGTCAAATGAGTGTATGGAAAGCTGAATTGTGGGGGATACCTCACAACTGAGGTGGTGTTAATATCAAAGTGTATCTACCAGAGCTTATTATATCTTCCTGCCCACTCCTTCCAAATGTTGATCCTAGCCAGGTCAACTTTCTGCAGCTGAAGCTAAAGGTATTTGTTTTTTATTGTAGGTCGCACTTAAGTTGCTATACCGTATATGTGCTGTATTCAATGTGAAGCATAAATTGCTTCAGGGTGATTTTTAAAACACAAGCAAGTTGCCAGCCAAGGTTCCAGAGAACAGTATTTCATAGTGCCTGATCTAAAACTAGCAGATGAAACTTGATAAGAAAGTGGATTATCACAAAAAGAAAGTTTCTTGCCAGGCTTTAGATTAAGCCGAGATTCCTCCTCAGCCAAGCATTTCAGTACCTGTAAATGTGTGAAGGATGAGGCTGTTGAATTCTAGCTTTTCCTTCTTTGCTGCTCTTGCATGAAAACTTGTGTCCCAGAGTCTGATCAGGCTTTCTGGCAAAGATGGGTACCGCAGCTGATTTTCTTCTGCCTGCTGAAAATTGTGAAGTGATGAGAGACATCACACCAGTCTTTAGTCTGTGTGCTGTTCCCTGAGCTTGCCAAAGTAACTCATGCTCCCATCTCACATTACCAGATTTTTGGTGCTAATTTGCTGTTAAAAATCCATATTTATTGTGTTAAAATATTATTAAATCCATATTTATTTATTGGGTTAAAAATCCATATTTATGAGGGACGTTAAAAACATAAAGCAATTATATGGTTTTCAATTACATAAACATCAACATGCAATGGGAATTAAAAGATGAATAATTAACTTTGTGTTTATTTGTAATATAGAGTCTATGCAAACAGTAAAACCCGGAAAACAAGCAGGGGGAGGAGTGTGGCGGGTAAGGTGCCATCAAGTGCTTTTTAGCATCTCTATTCAAATCTCCAAGTAGGTCTGGGCTGTTAAGGCAGGTCGCAGCCTGGTGAGTGGGAAGCGTTGAGTGCAGAAGTCCCGTTCGTACCTATGCCCTACTGGGTAAGTTCTGTTTCCACTAACGTGGCTGAAGGTGGGGACGGGAACACTGCGAGTGCCTGTTGACATGCCCTGAGCACAGAGGTGGAGCTGCCTGATGCTCACTGCTACTGGCCTACTGAATGACCTTGGGCATTTTGGGTTGTATGCCTGATCTCTATTTTACATATGGAAAATACCAAACTTTTAACTTTTGCAAGCTTTATGAAAGATTATGAAGTCATTTGAAGAAAATAAATGTAATGAATCATTTCTGAATGTTATCTGTCACCTGAAGTGCACCAGCTAGTCACTGTGGGTCAGGTCATTGGTGCTGAATTATATCCTCTGAAGTTCCAAAGAAGAAGCTTTCAAGGCTTCATTTATTTTAATAGCATTCTTGCACTACAGTAAATGCAGAGATTACCAACTAGTTCTTAAGTGGAAGTAATTTTGAGGATCTGGTGTTTTTGTTAAGAGGTTAGGAAATGTGTTACACTGCACTAAAACCTATGGGAATTAAAAACTAACTTGTTCCATTTGTTCAACGTTTTTTTTCTTAAATTGTCATTTCCCTCTGCCTCCTACATGCTGAATAGCAAGCAAACAGCAACTTTGATTTTGATGGCTGTGAGGAAAATGCTTTTAGACTTTTTGAGGCAGATTTTTCTGTAACAAATGGTGCTCGTGATTTACCCTTACAGGAGAAGACTTAGGACTGCCCTTCTGCAGCACGAGTTCTAGAGCTCAGAGGTTTTCTGAACCAAAACTTGAATGGTTGTGTCAGTTCACTTTGAAGTCCATGGTGGCTGGAGCCTTGCTGACTATTTTCCAAGGAGTGGCTTGGTCTTGGCTTGACAGGAAGGGAACATTACGCACAATTAAATGGAAGCTCTGCAAGGTGGTTTGCACTGATACTTGTGAGAACGCATAGTTGTAGGAATATTGTATGGGAAAGAGAGTGTCCTTACAGTAAGTGACCGTCAAATTTAATTTTTTTTCACACTCTAGAATTAGAAAACAAAAAGCACGTGACTCCAGGAAAACAGTGCTGTGAAAGACGTTCTATCCTTGTTTGGTAACTGGATGACTGTGATCAACCAGGAAAGGGGGAATGTTCCATTCAAAAGCGAACAAATTCCAGGCTGATTTTTTTCTCTTATTTTTACTTGCTATTAAAGCCAAATTTGTCTGACTAGATTGGAACAAGTGTGTTGGTGATAGGTTAGATAAGGAAGTTCTTCAGAGATGGGCTCAGACAGCAGGGTGGCTACATGGCTACAGCATGTATGAGAGGAGGAAAGCAACTGTTGTGATAAAAAATGGTGGCAGTGAGCAGAGCTTTGGCATGCAAATAGGGAGTGGACATCATAGGTAGTCATAACCCATACTCCTCCTTTTTTTTTTTTTTTTTTTTTTCTNTTTTTTCTTTTTTTTTTTTAATTTTCAGTTCCATTTTATGAAAGGGTCACTTGGCCATAGTCTTGTGAATTGCTATTGTGTGGGAGCCAGCTCCTATAATTAAGACTGAGATGGTGGTAACCTGCTGTTCATATGCACACATGATCAGTTTTGTGATGAATTAGCTGCCAAGGTTTACATTCCTAAGCCCAAATTTTTCCTTTTCATTGATCTCACAGCGCAAGTGTGACTAAATCACTGAGTGTTTGCCGAAGCTACTTCTGGTCTCTCCCTTGTTTTCCAGACTACCTTTTCCACCTCTTGATATGTAAATCCCAGAGAGTTGATGATTAGTTGGCAGCCATATGAGATTAAATTCTAGGCATGACTGATAATTGCAAGAAAATATTCAGAGAGTATCTTCCTGACCAAGGTGGATGTAATTCAAGACTCTGTATGTGACAGAGTGCTGGCTGGAGGTGCCTGAGGAAACGTGCAGACGTAATATTGTGAGCCTGCATTTTGGAGATGTCACAACAGATGCAAGCTATATGGCCCATCTGAGGTGGAAACCAAGCAACATGGAAAAACACTGTGCAATGAGTTAACCTTCAAATAATGAATTTCCCAGGAAGGTACAGGAATGCTTTTGGTCTGAGTCTTTCTTATCTGTACATCAGCAATATGGTCAATCTTTCCAGAAAGTCTGGTGTAAATACAGAGTAGAGGAAACATACTGAACCTCTTTCTCCTGTTTCTGTGCTCTTTCAATCATCATTTCACCCCCACCATATTCTCTACTTTACCTTGTTGTAAAAACTTTTCAAGTAAAGAAATTTGTGCTTCCCCCTTTTCTTTTATTCTTTCTTTCTTTTTTTTTTTTTTTTAATTGCCTTCTTTCCTATAAGGCACTGGGGACTTTTCCTCACTTGTTTCTATTGTTTGTTCTTTCTGGCTTCTTTCTGTCTTCAGTGTTTTTATCATGCTCTTTCTTTGCGTGTTTGTTTTTGGCTTTCCTGGAGGTATCAAATGAGAGGAACTGTGCATTAAGCCATACCAAGACTTCACTCTTCCACCTACAGTTAAAACACTAAAAAGCTTTATTGCCCTATTCAGGTAAATCTTTCCTACTCAAACACTGTTCTAGTGTCACCCTGGAGGGGTAGAATATCACCTAGGCTTGAAACACAAAGAAATACAAAAGAATCCTCAAAACCCATATGCAGGAGAAATCATGCATCTCCCTGAGAAGACTGGATATACATTCCTTTCTGTTCCATCTACGGACCCCATCTCTCCAATACGATTGCCAGACAAAGGCCCTCTACAACATTGCCAGCTGTTAGTATTCATAGCAATTGTGTGTTTCTTGATGGTAATTTCAACAGAGATTTAATATAAGTTTAGTGGTGTCTGCCATTCACAATCAGGTGAGAAAAGGAGTCAGTTTCTACTTCGGTTGTGCTAAAGCTGTTAGAGCAGGAATTTCTTTTCTTCCTATTTTACCATATGATCTGTACTGCCTATATTTTATGGCTTTGATTTATAGTGTGTGTCATGAGTTTCTCTGATGCTGCTAGCAGTTCCCTGCCTGTGGTTTGCTAGGTGGGAGCAGTGTCCTGATGCTTTTGACATAAGGTGTGTGTGTTGGCTGCAGGACATTCCCCTTGGACACCGGAACCAAGCCCTTGCAGTGGGAGGTGGGGGGATTGGTCTTGAAAGAAGTTACTGCATTAAACATCTGCTAGAGGAGGAAGTTTCCACAAGAACTGGGTTAATAGTCCGTTTCTTGAGTGCAAACTGGGGGCAACCCCTTGCCCGGTCCCTTGCCAAGCACAGCACATAGCAGCAAACACGGCGTTGCAGAGGTTGGCGCACAGAGCAGGAACTGTTGTCCGCTCACATAATAAAGGGGAGGAGGGAGAGGAAGCCTTTGCAGCTGGGGTGATTGCAGGCTGCTGACAGCAGTTGTCTGGAAGTATTCCTCACTGTTGTGAGATCTGTGAGTGGTGGTTCAGAAAAAAATCTCCCGTGTCTTTGATGCTTTTCGACCACAAGTCTTTGTCACATGCAACAGGGTAGGGTTCTGTGCTGCACTCTTTGCTGCGTTTTTTGGTTCTGGGAGTTGACTGAAGAGAGGGGAAGGGAAAAAATTAATCAGACTTTTTCAATTCCTTCATTTCCAGGGGCTGCAGGACTGCCTCTCCAAAACTATTATATTACTCTTATGACAGTTGCCTCTGGAACTGCAATCATAACATATTCCATCTTCTCCTGGTAGTTAGGAGCTAAAGCTTCTTTAGCTTTTTCCTTTTTCTTTTTTTTTCTTTTCCATACCCTTTTCTCTTCTACTTTTACTATGCAGTGAGAGAGCCAGGGAAATGAAGAGGGTGCTGTGCACCTCTGCCCTTTTCACACTGAGAAAGGAATGTGTTTCTCTTAAGTATGCTATGGCTATGTCCCAACAAGAAAGCCAAAAGCTATGAAGTGGATTTTTTTCGCAAAGCATGTTTAGATAGATGCACAAGTAAAGTCGACTTTTAGTAGGTTCTGTGCTCTTAGGCAAATTTGAAAAGATCACTCTTTTTATGTAAAGTCAATGTTATTTTTCTTTTAAGAGATAAATAATGAAGCGCCAAAGATAACTTTATGCAAGCAAAACTTCTCCCAGCTTGAAAGAACTCTGCCTTGAAAAGATATCACATTGTCTTTATTTATGTTCATTTATCTCCTTGTTAGAGGCTTCAAAGAGGATCTTCATGGCTTGACAATTCAGTTTGCCCTGTCCTGCACCACTCTGCCATGCTTTCTTCAGTCTTAAGTTTCAAGGCCTTGGGCTGTGAGGATTTAATTACTGTTTCTGGGTGATTATTGTACCTGCAGCTCTCACAAAAAGTTTTCCTGTTCTAACTTCACCTCTGCTCTAAAGCCAAGTAAAACTCTTCAGGTATTACATAGCCTATGTGGTTTCTGGGCCTCTACACAAGCCTGTAATGTGTGTCATTTATTATAGGTACAGAGTGACTCTACCTTTCCAAGTTTCTTTTGCATGCAGAACAAACTCTCCAGATCTTTGATTTCCTTTGATAGGGTAGTGAAATTATCCCAGCTGTTGTGGGTTGTCTCAGTTTGAGACAATTTGGAAGGGGCAAAGACATCAGACATAAGTTTCCTCCCTCAGATTCAATACCCCTGGTTTCTCCAGTACAGAGATAGAGACCAAGTACACCCTGATGTAAGTGAAAAAATAACTCTTTATCGGGAAGAATGCTAAGAACAATACTGATAAAACTGGGTTAAACCAACTGATGAGGAGAAACTTCACAAGCCCTGCCCACCGGACCAAATCGAGATGGCAGCCAGCCTTCCCCACCCAGAGAAACACACGTGGCCACAGCACAGAGACCAGATGTCCACCCTTCCACATGGTTCACCTCCCTCCTACACAGGAAAACTTGGCAGGAACAGTTAGAGAGTCAGCGCTGGCAGGAAACAACGGATAGCTGGGGTTTGATAGCTGGGATTCAATACCGGCTGGTGCTTGTGTGGTGCTGGAGTGAGGCTGCGGTGCTGGAACAGGCAGTCTGAGCAGGGCTGTGGACCCCCCAGGTGACTGGAAGCACCCACAAGACACCCATTGGATCCAGAGACAGGACTTGGTTGTTGCAATTTTGCTGTTCGTTGGTCAAAGTGGTGTTTTTAGTCCTTTATAGCTCATCAACAAGAGGTGAATTCCTTCAGGCCAACTGTGAATTGTCACAGCTGGTTCGTCTTGAAAAGGAAAAAGAAACACTACCCCACCTTGTAGGATTTGCCTCCTTCCTTATCTTGTTTAACACCCAGCCTGTAGCCTGAGGTGTGGGATGTGCTCACCTTCAGCCCCTGGCCACTCTGCACATTGTTAGCAAAGCACAAAGCTGATTAATCCATCAGCAGCAGTAGTCCAGTTTTGAATCATTAATCATTAGCAGTTCAGTCTCTTTAAAGAAGGCAAAACACCAAAAAGCCATATCTGGAGAAAAGATGGATACCAAAATTTTTGTGTAACCCAGGACATGGGTGAACACTGATATTGACATTTAGAGAACACTGCCCTACGCTGGGTTGCTTCCACTCTTTCTGTGGTGTGTGGTAAAACTGCTGTTTGGCTGATGTGGTACAGTAAATGTGCTCCCAGCTTTTATTGAACATTCCATCCCATCTGCATTTTTTAATGAAGAACTCGTGGACAGGTTCTTGCTGAGTCTTGCTAAATAACTCTTGAAAGAAAGACTCTCATTGTCCAAAGGTAGGATCATGTAGCTCTAAGCTTGTCTTTTGGCTTGTTACTTTTCCAGTGGTTAGATCAAGCTGCATTCAGGCCCATTTTGTCATTAGGAAGTTATTAAACTACTGCACTCTGGCTTCATCTTCAAACGTGGACCTTTTTATTGACATTTTGTGTGTGGTTCAGCCTGTCCTGATCTCATTCTGTCCTCTGCATTCTATCTGTTGCGAGTTTCCCCCCTGCCACAAGTCTCATGTGTTTGCGTAGGTGCTTCATTTCAGAGGAGTACAGGAGGTATGCAGATGTTATGACTTCATTTTTTATTATTTATTATACTGTTTGGGCTTTTTTCATCTCTGGAACTCCAAACAATGATCAAATAAGGATTTGCTTTCATTTTTCTTGGCATTAGTTTCTTTCTCCATGGATGGAAGTGACAGAGGTTGATTTTCACAGTCAGTGACTGGTAAATCACATGAATCCATCCTCAGTCCAGCTGGATTGATTACCTATTTCTGGTTTTGCTGGATCTCAGTTTCTAAACCATTCTTTTGCCCTTTATAGTGTACATTTAGTTTCAGGCTGAAAGTGTATTTTGTGGTCCTGGGTGTAAATGTTTTGGGGTTTCCCCCTTCCTGTTTTGCTTGTTCCTTGGGTGAGATCCAGTTACCGGTGGTCAGCATGGAGATACTGTGATGAGCAGGGAGGGGAGGAGAGGCCAGGCCCTTGTGCCCTGCCTGGCACAGGGGATGGCCCGTGCTGGCTGCAGGAGGGGAGCTATGCCTGGTGTCCAGCAGCTTTGCTGCACACTCAGCAAGTGCTCAACAGTATCTGTTTTTTGAGGCATTTTCTAGCTGCATGAAGATGATTTCAAGCAGCAGCAAAGCATTTTATTTGCCAAGTACTGTGTGAAACATCCAGAAAACAGATCTGGTTAGGAGTCCTTCCATGGGAGGGTAGAATAAGAAGAAGAAGAGGAGGAGGAAGACAATTGTGCTTTGAAACAGCACCTCTCACAGCTTACTATGTACTTAAATCTCTCTGCTTACTGCCTTGTTTCCATTTAATACTTGGATATAATTTACGTAGTTTTATAAACATGTATAGAAAAATGGTAATATAACTTGAGGGATCTTGTTCTTCAGAGCATTGTGTATACTGCTTTCTCTGGTAGTTCCTTCTGCAGAGAAGTTTATATGCAGCTTCATAGTACTTACCGTGCTTAAGAACATTGTTAAGTATCTTAATTAGCTTAGAAAATGTTCTGGGCTCTTTTGTGCTTTAATATATTTTAAAGACATTTTCTGTGGTGAGGCTTCAGAGTGACATTTCTAGAATTCTTTTGACTGTGCAAGTGGGCTGTCATATTCTTCAGAACTGTGTAAGCTACTGTTGATATTTTTTTGCTTTCAGAACATCCCATCAGATGAGATAAGGGTTTTGCAGATTGCCACACAGCCAAGACTGTTATAGGAAGAGGGAAGAAGGCGGCTTCAGGGAAGATGTATCTACTGTGCTGGTGTGGAACATCTTGACATGCTGCATATGTCCCCAGTGTGCATGACCATAAGAAAAAATATAACCTTCCCAGGTGCTGGGCACAGGGAATATAAAGCCCCATCCAGAGCTAGGATCCCAGCCAAGGATGCTGTGCAGGCCCCATTCAGTCCTCAGTTCTCTGCACCACTTTGTTTTATTTCTGTGCAGCTGGCATGTTCGTCTTCATTAAAATCCATTGCTGGAAGAATCTGCTGGAGCGCCAGACAGAAACTTCTACATCTGTAAGTGTGTAGACATCAGAAGCTGTCTGAGGGAGTTCAGCAACGTAGGAAGGGAGATCTCTTTGGCCACAGCAGTGAAGTCCAAAAGAGTCCCCCTTTTTCTTTCTTCCACTCCACCAGTATCTCTTAAAACTTCCAGTTGTTGCTGCTGCTTGTTAAAAGGTGTTTTCATTCTATCATTTGTTGCTCCATCTCACATTAATTCACTGCTAATGCTGCACCAGTCCCATCTCACTTTGGTGAAAAGCCTTTCCTTTGCCCTTCAAGCAGAGGGCCTGGACGTTCAGGCAGTTGTTCAGTGGTCTTCATTTGCTGAGGCAGGGGTGCTCTGCTGAAATGTGGGAGTACATTAGCTATTGTACAACATGTAAAGGAGAGGTTTTTGCTTGCAGTGGTTATTCTAAAGGCAGTCTTTTCTCTCTCTGGCAGAAATGCTGTGCTGTTCCCACACCAGCTTATTTGGCAGTTTCTGGTCAATCTGAAAGGGATGCAGCCTGTTGAACAGTGTCTCTTAGCGGCATGAGAAGCTCTAGGATTTTTTGCTGGACCCTGTGAGCTTAGCAGTTTGGTGTCACCCTTCCCCTTGTCGGTTTTCCCACCTCTGGTGGTAAATAGTGTGGTAAAACTGCTATTTGGCTGATGTGGTTTTAGTTCTGTTTGTGGAGAAGTGGTAGTGGGAAAAGTGGGAAAGAGGTGTAAGTGGGAGACAAGGTCCTTTACCACTGTGCAATCTAAGAAAGGAGAGGAAGAGGTCTGTTCTATGACAGTAAAGTGTGAACAGGAATGTGTGCAACCTTCAAGGGAATGCATTTTGAGAAGAGTGTCAACCTGTCTTTTCCCTCTTGATTTCATGCTGCACCTTAGCCATATGTTCTGTCAGCCCTGGAGAAAGCTGCTGCTTTTACTTGTTTCACTTGCTTAGCTACGGTTACAAACATTCATTCCTTGCAAGGACAAAACTCGTGTCTGTTGTCATTTAAAAGCATTTACTGTTATGAATTATGATGCCACCTCTGCTCTGCCCAAGTGGGCTTTAAATGAAGCACGGGTTTGGTTCATTGAGAGAGAACTGTCACAGCAGCAGGAGACCTTTGTGTTAACATAGCGCTCGCTCCTACACGACAGAGTGAATTTCCCACTCTACAGACTCACTATCATTTCATACAACCTACCACTGCATCTTGTGCTGTGTTGCTTAAAATACACAGTCTCAAAATGCTTCATAGAGGCTTCCAAAGTTCAGGTTGTTCAATCTGTCTTCTGTTGGGTGCATCCTACTTTCAGTTTTTCCTTGCAAACTAGCAAAAGGTAATTTCAGTACAACCACTTGCTCAGGAAAGTCCAGAAGGCAAAATGGGAGTCCTAAGGGCTTGTGCAGAGAAATTGCTTTGCTCTCTGTGAATGCTTAGAGCTGGTATTGGCACTTCTGGTTTTAGGTACCCTTCCAGAGGAATTGCACTGAGTATAACGGGGCACAGACTAAGATAAACTGCAGTCTGAGTGCCGTGAAAAATGCCAACAAACTGCAAATCAAATATTGACATTTAAAATACAGGACTGTATTTCAGTGAGGACCTTGTGATTTCATCTTAGATGAAGCCTTGAATATTGTGAATCTTCTAGCATGGTGGTGTGGCAGTGTTCCTGATAAAAGTGAGCACTTAACTTGCTGCATTTGTATTCCTGCTGTTGGCAGTAGCATTGTTCTTCCCCTTCTCTCTTGCACTATCACAGGCATCTTGGGAAACTCATTTACCCTAATCCTGCATTTGACTCATGAGACCCGATAAGCTAATAGCTTGAGAATAAATTGCTGTAGCAATTGCGTTCATAAATATCATGAACAGCCTCCTTAAAGTGATGTTTGATTACTTAAGACAAAGCTTTCAAAACATTGAAAGAGTTTAAAATAACCGTTTAGCTAAAGCAATAAAGTTTTGTGGATATGTTTCATTTTCTATAACCATCTATTTATTTCCCTTTTAAGACAAGAAGCCTATATTAAAAAGTAATTAAATCTGCAACCCAAGCAAGACACAGAAAAAATTTAATGCTAATGCAGTTTTTTTCATTTTGCAGATGATTGTTGCCCACTCACATGCACGCAAGTATGCACATCATTAGCACTGACAAAGAGCTGACTGTTAACTTTGAAATTCTTGGTTTCCAGGAGTTTATTTCACAATCTTGTTATGTAAATGTGGTTTTATTAACTTGCACAGTTGCCATGAGGATCGGTGTCATCTATTGAATGGCATGAGATGCATCCACAAATGCTAGATATAACTGTCTGTTCTGTTGAAAAAAGAGTCATGTTGCTTTGATTTATAATTAATCTTTAAGAGTTTAAAGCAAATAAATCTTAATGATCTGATGGTGGTGTTTGCCAAATGAGACAAAGTGTTCCGCATGGCATTGTTTGCATGGCACAAAGGCTTGGTGGATTTCTGCTGTATAATTGCTGGCTTTCCTAAAGAAAAGGTGAGTGTCATGAGACCACTTGAAAATACACAGAACTAAATTTTCTGGCTATTTGGTTAAAAAAAATAAATTAGTATTGGGTCCCTAATGTTTTCTAGCACAACACTGGAAATGTTTGTTGCGAGAGTGATATGTTACAGAGCCTTGTTCCTGTTACATCTGGAGGCCTCGTGTACTTATTGATTGCATGTGTGATCCAACAGCAGGGGAAAAAGAACATCCCGTGAAACACCCCATTGCCTGGAACTCTCCTGGTTGGGGGACAGCTGTGGGAGTTACTATGTCAGGTAGTTCATCTACCAAAAAAGGCTTATTAAAGTCTACTTGTGGGTGGTAGTCGTGTACAGGCAGGAGCTGGTAGGGACAGGGCGTGGACATGGGAGAATTTATTTGCACTGGGAGAACAGTGTGCTTTTGTGAAGCTGCAGTATGTGGTACACAATTTTGTGAATGCTATCAAATGACATTGGAAACAGCGTACACAAACTTGTGCCATGCTTCTGTGAAAATACATTCCTTCTAGCTTTTCATGGTGAGGAAGGAGATTGAATAGGCAGATGGTTCAAAATCATACTTCAAGGCACATTAGTTAACATGTCGTTAACCTCAAAAGGTTGTCAGTCCATGAACTCTTGAGTTGGAGGCTTGCAATGAATGAAGTGTGGTTTTACCAATATTGTTCCTTAGTAGGGGTTGCTGCTCAGGATGGGAAGCAAATTTTACCTGCTAAATAAAGAATTTTATGTTTGGCAAAGAATTTTCTTCTGCAAGTCTGTGTTATGCTGAGAACATGGAGAACAAACATGTTCGCACTACTAGACCAGTAGTAGTTTGATTGTTGCACAATATTGAATAAATTATATATGTAGCTAGAGGTGAGTGTCAGTTTTTTTAAATATGGAAATCTGTTCACTTTTATGTGGCTTTAAGCTTAGGGTGCAATGCAGTAACTTGATTATTACTCCATCTCTGCGGTGTCTTTACATCACAGTCTGGTTTGAACACTACTTTTCATCCTCACACCAGCAGTGTATATGAGTTGCATTTTGTTGTCCTGGCCTTTGTAGCCAGATAGTGATAAGGATAAGGCTTCATTCTGAAGAAGTGAATCATCACAGACATCCCCCCAGCTGGCATCTCACTGTCAGGAGAGTGGTAAAGTCTCCTGTCAGTAGTAAAGTCTCCTATCATCTGCAGCTAAGTGTTGGAGAACAAATCAACTGAGCGCAGTCATGCATTTCAAGGATCAGCAGTGGTGGTTTCATTTTCCATGATCTGGTTCGTGCTTATTCAGTTCATCACTGTGGGTTTTAACATGCAGAACATTTTTTTGCTCCTTGTCCACTACAGAAGTTGATTTGAAAGCTGAAATAATGTTTGGAATACTTCCCATATTTTGCCCCAGATATTTTGCTGTCAATTTTCCTGCTTCATCATATTTTTATGACTTGAAAATAGGCCACTTCAGATGCTTTGCTGTATAAAAACTGAGCTAGACCTTTCTCAAGATAAGCCTTTAAAATTAGAAACTTCCCACTTGATTGTCAGTTGTATATAATTTTCTATGTTGACAACTACGTGGCCTCTGTCACAGAAGAATGAAGTGTCTTCAGCTGTTGCTAAGTAAGTTTGTGCCTGTTTCAACAGTTTCTATGTTCCTGTAGTACAGATAAAGAAGTCAGCTCTGGGTTGTGTTGTGGCTGGGCTTTTCTGGTGTATTGATCAATCTGCGGGAATTATCAGCCTTTCATACAATTGTGCCATGCCACACTGAGGCTAGTTATATTTTAGTTTCTGTTTTGCTACTAATGGTATCATGTAAGTGCTGAGTTTGTTTTTTGTTTAAAATTTTTAGAGCAAAGGGAAGATCATTCTTCTGTGGGCAACACATAGAAAACTCTGGAATAATATGTTTGATTTTCTATTATAATAACTTGCCATTGCCTCTGTCACTCCAATGGATAATGTTTTCCCTTCTGGTTCCCATTACTATGAGATGCATTCAGAGCATTCTGTTTCTGTCTATTAACATGTAATCATGTGATTGATTCTTGTATGCCAAGTAGATATTTCTTCCAAAGGAAATAGTTATTTACATGAGTTTTCAGGCCAGCTATATAAATGAAGTTCTCATGAGAAGCACTTTGACGTGCAGCTTGAACACTAGTATTTCAAACTTCTGTACTCTGCACTTCCCCCTTGTGTACCTCCATAACTTTCTGCCACTTTAATTGTTAGTTTGCCTACTACAATGCTTAGTGAGATGTTCGAAGTGCTGGCTATTTAACTTGCCAAGAGATGATGTTACTGTATCATGTGGATTTTTTTATTGATTGGAATTTAGTGGGAGGCTGACTTGCCTTACAGAATAGATCACTTATGTCAAGGAAAGCTGCTGACCAAGGATAGTTTTAGACGTTGTTAATGATCTAGAGGATGTACTGTCAAATATTTTCTTTTCAGTCTATTTTATTTCTTTGGCATCACATCAGGTTAACATTTACCTTTTTGTGTCTGCATCCTTACATACTATAAATTCTTTGCATTCTTTGTGGTAGCTGTCTGTGCAAATCCTGTGACTGATTGTTTCTGTACTCTCCATTTCTTTTGTTCCCTGATCCATGGGAATAATATTGACCTGAACTATAGTAGAATTTCTAAAAGTAGCCAGTAGCTGTAAAAACAAACAAACCTAAACCACCCATACAAACAAATCCCCTGTTTCTCAACCCCAAAGAATTAAAATGCCTGTGGATAAGGCACTGATGATCAATACTGTCTTCTTTCAAGCAGCCTTGTGCCTGAGGATAGGATCGGTCTGAGGCCATGATTCCAGAATATTAATCCTGGGGATGTGTGCTGCTCCATCAGTCAGAGGTACAGATTTGACCAGTATTTTTGTTGTTAGCTGCAACACTGAGTTTAGGTCAGCTGAAGAAAGACTGATGATACCTATCCAGCACAAAGTCTTCACACACAAGCAATTGTTTTTAATAAATTTCTTATCCCAAAGAAGCACTTTGCATTATGTGGCCCAGGTATTTTTGATTTCAGGCTGCAGTGGCTCAGCAGAATGTTGCTCATTTGGGAAAGGATATTGAAGGCCCATATGTGAGCAGATAGTCACTGCATGCTTCATTTACTACTATCCTGAGCTGAAATAGACCTCACCTGAAAGCAGGAGCTGTCTTAATCTTCAGAGATGTCAAGAAGGATGTTTAATGTCATTCTTTTATCTCGAATCTTCCAGTCCATTATGGTTTCAGAATTTATTGTTGTTTGTGGTATAGGCCAGTTGCAGAAATAAATGAGGACATCCCAGCTGCTGGTGGTAGTGTAGCCCTTTGCTGCATCAACAGACTCGGGAGTGCCATGTCCTGTCATCTTAATCTGCTGTTTATTGACATTATAATGAGTCCAATGATTTCTCTATGATAGAGCATCTTCCTAGGGAATAAGCATTTTCTACGAGTATTTGTGGAGCTTGGCTTTAGGAGTGTCCTCCAGAGAAGGAAGAGAGCTGCTGGAGGGAGTTTGATGTTTAGTCACTCATTTGACAGTGTGATTCGGAGTGCTTACTCTGCAGAGGTATTCCTTCTGTTGAACTCCTCTGTGTTAATAAGAGGATCTGCATTTTTGGCAACTGATTTTGCAGATCAAGGAAGATACCATTTTTGTTTTTAAAAATCCTTTTCTGCTATTGTAGCCAGAGTCCAAATATAGGGATGATCTGTCTAAAGGCTTCCTGACACATTATAATTGTCACCGGAGATCATAAAGGTAAAGATCAAAGAAAGCATCCTTACCACTTGGGCCATCTAATCAAAGAATTGAGAGATTGAATTTAGTTCCTTGGTTATCTGTGATCCTACTGTGTGACTTACAGGAAGTTTCTGTCTCAGTAATTTTTTTCCCAAAACTTTAAAATAGCAGTAATGCTTCCTTTATGTTCAGAGGGTACAGATGGAGATTTATATAAACTATTTGTTGATCACTTGCTTAATCATGGAATCGTAGACTGGTTTGTGTTGGAAGGGACCTTAAAGATCATCTAGTTTCAACCCCCATGCCAGGGGCAGGGACACCTTCCACTAGACCAGGTTGCTCAGAGCCTCATCCAACCTGGCCTTGAACACTTCCAGGGATGAAGCATCCATGACTTCTCTGGACAACCTCTGCTATTGTCTCACCACCCTCACCATAAAGAATTTCTTCCTAATATTTAATCTCTATGTACTCTAAGTTTAAAGCCATTTCTCCTTGTCCTGTCATTACATGCCCTGGTAAAAAGATATTAAAAAGACACTAACCATTAATGTCTTGTCTTTTAGTATCCAGCAGGGCAGAAACATAACATGGCAAGTTCACTTAAAACACTGTTCAGGAAGAAGCTGGGAATCCGTTTCTCCTTTGGATGTACTCTTTAAAAAGATTGAGAGTTAATTCATACGGTTCCCCACAGCACCTGCAACAAAGTGTTTTGGAATAGCGTGGTCTTTATTGGATCCTGATGTATGTTTGCAGTTCAAGTCAAAGTGTCCTTCTCCTAGAAGATTATTTCAGTAGCAACGTGGAGCTTGTGTATGTGGAGCTTCCCAAAAAACTTGAATAATTCATTACCCAGACTGCTATCAGAACTGCTGTGTGATCTCTGCATGGGTCAAAGGGGCATCTTTCTGTGTGTGGAAAATACTTGTAACAGTGAGCAATTTGAAGTGCAGCAGAAAAAATGTTGTTCCCCTTCTGATCAATACAGTCTGATTATGGGCATTTGTCTTTGTTTTTTAGCATGATTCTTTTTATGCCTTGTTAATCTAAGAAGACAGCTTAATACTGAAAACCCATTTCACCTATGAATTCCTGGAAGCTAACACTTTAGAATTATTAAAAAAAAAATAATGCAGTGACAAGAGGATATTTGCAAAATAAGCATTTAGATTTTGATATCAAAATACTCACTTTGACCTCTAATCTCTCTATCAAATGTTTTTATTCCATTTTATATTTTTACATTTTCATTTGAAATTAGTCCAGTAATTAAATATAAATATCAGATTATCAGAGCATGATTATATCACTCTTTTACCTTGGCTGTGCCAGTAGGTAATGATGAATGGAAGTTTATCATTTGTCTCTTATTCTTTGTTTCCCGTTGTTTTGGTTTAGTTTGGTTTTTTGGGTTGTTTTTGCTTACGTGGGTAATTTTTTCTCTTGAGAGGATAAAGAGCTTAGGTAGCCTTTTTGTAGTCTTGACATACAATTCAAATGACTCTAGGTATGTCATCCCCTGCCTCCCGTGAAGCCTTTCTGATTTTATGTGGGGTTTTGTTTGTTTGGGTTTTTTTAATTAAGCTTAGTGTGCATTAGAAGGGCAGATTTTAGTTCTTTGAAAGACTGTCTTTATTAATTAAATCCACTAATTATCAGGAAGAGAATAGTGCTGCTCACTAAAACAATGCAATTAAAAGTGTTTCCAGAGTGTTTTTCCTCAAAACCTAAATTTATGCTCATTCAGGGCAGCTCTTCTTGAAAATAGACGTAGAAAGAGAGGAATTTTTGTTATAGATCAATGATGAAGGCCAAAACATGAAGTAAACAAGGCATAGCACAGAGAAGGTAATGAGGCTCTTACATTTGGTAAAGTGGCTTTTGTTTTATTACAGAGGTGGGGGATCATTTTTACTGTTACTAATTAACATCTGGAAGAAGCATCTGGTGTTCTACCAAGGGTTTTTACTTGGAAAGTAGTCTCTTTGTTAGCATCTTCATAATGGTTATGTTCACACAGTCTGTGTGCATGCCAGCCCCTATTCCCCAGAAGTTACAACATAGAAGCCTTCTGGAGTTTGGGTAATGATGCAAATACCGTGGTGGTACTAGGGATAGGAGGCTTATTGCTTCTTGACAATCTGAAGCTGATACATGTATGAATATGCTCCTGTCCCCCCTCAATTCGACAAAGGACAGCTCTTGTTTGTTAATTGTTTATAATCTATAATGTGATAAGCCACTGTTTTGTTTTGGCATCTCCAGAAGTTGTTTGAGTCTGAAAGGATACTTCTAAACCATAAAAATTTAAACCCATTTGCCATTCTGAAGACAATTCTGAATTTTACATGTGTTTGTACATATTGAAAAGAACTGATATAAAAACCCACATCGTATTTATATGATGTGGGATATACAGTTTACTGATGTGAATTGTGTATTCAGTGCTGCTGGTTCAGCTGCTTCTGTTCAGTTTCAGTTCTGTGGATAGCCAAGTGACACAGTCCTCAGGTTACCCAAATTTAAAAGATATCAATAATTCTTTCATTAATAAATGTGATTTAAATACAGTGTCTACCACTTTTATTCATCAGTTCAAAGAAGAGACCAGTCAAGCTGAAAATCCAGAAAATGGGGTCAGGATGTTGTGTGAGGTGTAAACGTTCCCTTATAGAGTATGATTTTCTAAATAGGAAAGGCCAAGCTAGGAGAATAGTGTCTAAAACAGTTCTTAAAATTTATAGTAGTCAGTGAACAATAAAGCAGTTATCTATTATTGCATTTCTTCATGGTGGTCACACTTTCAAATGAGTATGATGTATATATCATATACACAGCTCTGTAATTCTGAGCTAAGCAAAAATGAGAGCAATGTGATAATCAACTCTGAGGAGAAGATCTGGTGCTGGTAGTGACAGCACTTATTCACTTACCTAATTGGGTGCTAGTGGATGCCATCCTGACCTCCTCTGGGTTGTGTGGTCTTAGAATTGTCCTTTTGCTTGAAAAAATAGTATTGTACTTCTAATTATTACAAGCATTGTACCTAGAGAAGTTTTGAGGCTTGGATAAATTAGGTATGTTTCATGTCTGTAGAGGTATGGGGAGAGGGAAGGAGAAGAAACAGTGCAAGAAAAAAATTAATTTATTTAAAACTTAATGAATGCCAGATCTTGAGTCATCTTCTTTCTAAGTGGATCTGCAGTGCATGTCACTGTTACTCACCCATTTCCTTTTAACCCAGTTAGAAGAAGTGCATACACTAGCAGTGCCTGTGTTTTGAGGGGAAATGGGCTAAGAGGAAAGTTCTTGATCTTACCCCTCTTGTAATCGCTCTTCTTATGGCCTGGTGAATTTTATATATAGTGTAGAGAAGACCTGGTTGAATTTTTTCCTGATTTTTCAAAATTAGGTATTGATAGTTTAAAGGTAGAAACGGGTGTTGGTCATAAATGAAGCCCAGAAATGAAGGAAAGTGAAGCTGTTCAGGCTTATGTGTGTGAAGACATGCCCAATAATTTGTTGGTACCGACATGGTGAGTTAAACTCAGCCATACATATGTGCCTCAAGTTAAATATTCAGTTGACAACTCTTGGATCACTTGATCTCAGCAGAAGAGGAAAGGACTGTGTCCCTACCATTATCTAGATAGATTTCTACCCAAGGATAACTCTTCTTATTCATGTACCCTACCTGGAAACCATTAGCTAACCTGTAGTCCGCCAGATTGGTTTCTCATTCAGATGGAGGCTGTCCTATTTCAGCAGCACGGCATGTTAATAAATTTACATTTGCGTCAGTGCAAAAAATGAAACGTCTCTGTGATTTCAAGCTTCAGTGAGTGCTTGGAAGCTCCATGCTAATATTGGAGCATGAAACTGTTACCAAGTACTGATAGATGTGACAGTATTTGTTATGAGTACTTGACAGCCAGTGTCGACATTTTGTCGTTGTTGTTAAAAAAAAAAAAAAAAATTAAAAAATAAGGGCTTTGTAGATGTTACTGAGATGAATTCTTCAAGACTAGTTGCCCTGGGGGAATCATATTAAGATTGTCAAAATGTTAAGGATCCGATCTCAATATAATATATTCCATTTTAAATGGGTAGTAAGGCATCTAGTATTGTAGTAATTAATCTTGTGTAAAAGAGATTAAAATCAATATCAGATTAGCTTCTAACAGGAGGTGACTGATTGGTGTGGGAGTGTCTTCAGGGACTGGGGAGAAATTCCAATAGCCTATACTGCTGTGTAAACTCTTTTCTTTGTTCTTTCCCACATTTTTACTTTTTTACTGTGCTTTTCCTACATGCGTGAATTTGCAAGCTCTCATAATTTATAGTACAAATGAAGAGCTCTCCTTGGGGGAAGACCATTTCAAAATTGTCTGCTAATCTCTGCTTCAGGAAAGATAACCCTGAAACCAGAGCAGATGGTGAAAATTTATATTTATTAAATAGATGCAAAACTCAAATCTTCCTGCCTAATATTGGTGCAATTGGCCTACACTCTTACTGTTCTTTGTGTAGCCCCAATTCTGTCTGATTTTCTCACAGGCTTGCTTTATTGTTCCATGTTCCTTGCATTCAGGTTGCAGTACAGCTGGCTGACAGATGAGGGGGAATTGCATTTGTATTTCTTTGAACAAACTGTATTAATTATAATGCCTCCCACTGGGTTTGCAGTTTGCTTTAAGTAGCACATATCATTAGCTTTTAAAAACCAACATGATCATAAACTTAACATTATTCTAGCTTAAATGGTGTATGATTTAAGATGCACAGTATAACCACAAGGCAGAACAGCAAAGCTGCGCTCACAACTCTGGGTGCCGTACAGAAAAACCTGGTTTTTTGTGAGGGAAAAGCATCTGTATTAACAGATACAGATGGGGGAGAAAGTTAATTTTTTTAGTCAGCAAAGCAGGTTAATTGTTTGACCAGAGCAATTAAAAGTGACCATTAATACAGTCTTAACAGATATGTTCTTTTTTTTCTATACATGTACATATATTACCGGAGAACAGGGAACCTGGCAGACTTTATCCATGGACATGTGGCTTGAAAAGCACAGGTCTTTATCTTCTGTTTCCTACTTTTCAGCCTAGGTTGGAATATTATCCTTGGCGGCCAAAAGCATTTGTTTGCTTCTTTTTGACATTTTAATGATCAGGAATTTGTTGGAGTGAAGGAGTAAAAGGAGAATTCCAGAATACCTGGTATCAAGAAAGATAGTAAAGGACATGTACTATGTGTTTTAGAAGACTGTCATTAGTTACAGAGCCTCGGATTATTTCTGTACAATTCAGTCTGGGTTAGGGTTTATTGAAGTGACCTTGTGAACTGTTAAAAATGCACAGTATAGGATGACTGAATAAAGCTTTCCTGTGCCAGAAAAGAAGGAATTTGCATAGTACTTAAAATGTTTATCACACACCAGAAGCCCTAGAACTGAGTGCATTGCCATGGCAAATGATTATGCTTTGTGGCATGCATTCACTAAGTATAAGTAAATAGAACAGATGAAGTTGATCTGTGGGGCTTCAGATTAAGGGAAAATTCCCTTATTTGAGAAAGTATTGGCTTTGTGTGATGTACTGCAGTATATTTTTTCACTCAGAACATTATTAAAAATGCAGTGCAGTATAAAGGACTGTTAAGTAAGGATGTGCAGTTCATTAAATTAAATGCTCTGTATCCAATTAGAAGTGAAACAGCAAGCAACTCGTAAGCAAACGAATAATTATGTTTGGAGTTTCAGCAAAGAAACTATGCCAAAGATAAAGTTAGAAAGGAAGTTTTTTTCTAATCCATCCCTCATAATTTAGAACTATGCTGATGGTAAGGGTAGAGACAACAGAATGAGTGTTTTTGAAAGAGCTGTGCCACTGAGGTGTAGCAAGCAGTTAGTAAAAAAAAGACCTAGATTAATGCAGCTGAAGTATTCTGTCTGCTTCCATTTGGGCAGGATAAGGCAGTTTGGCTTTGGTTTTGGGATACTGATCTAAGCAGCAGTTCATTTACCAAAGACTCCTAAAGTGGAGGACTCACATGCACAAACAGGATTAAGTTCCACCAAAAATGTAGCATTTGCATCCACTTAGCTCAGAAAACCCAGGATAGGCTGGTTTTCCCTCTCATCTGCTATCACAGTTAAATCTTGTCTGAGAGTATGGAACACCTTGCTGCCTTCATCCTAAGGTGATCAAGAGCAAAACACCTTAAGAGAGAGCCTTTAACTGTACAGCTTCAGGCTATTTGGGTGGAAACACTCTTTTCCTTATGTTTTATTGCTTTGCAGGAGAGAATTTGAGAGGCCTTGGGCTGGTAAGGGGGAGACAGAGAAAGGATGCTGCGAAAGTGGAATGGGAGGAGACAGCTCTATATTCCATTCTTCTCCTTAAGTATGATTCATGTATTTATATGTTGCACTGTATACAGAAAAGCATCTCTTGGACAAGAGATCAGAATTGGCGTCTCCTGTATCCCAAGTAAACTCTGATAGGCCACAACCTGCAGCCTAGGGAAGTTCAGTAACTCTGGGGAGATGAAAGAATGTGGATTTGAACTGTGTTGACCAGGTAAGATCACACAAACCCAATTTCCTTTGCTATCAGATGCTAGTGAAGAGGAGGATAGAAGAATACTGATTTTGTGTTAAATGTCATAATGCTGCAGTTCCATTATGGAATTAGCATGCTATGAAGACCATGCATAATATTTGTTCTGTACAATGAGTGTCAAGTTTGGAGTCTTTGTGTAAGATGCAGCATTAAAAAGAGGGTATGCAGCACAGAATATGTCATTGTTTTCTCCTTGATCTCTACAGATTCTGTTACTTCAAAACTGGTTTAATTATTTTCCTGGATATGGTCTCTAGGTCCTCATCCTTAAAGCACCATAGGTTTATTCCCAAAGGTAGAAAACCTTTCCTTTAGTGAAATTTGGCAAGTCACTTTCACAGGAATGGAATTTTTCTGAGTCTGAAAACCTGATTTATTGCTTAATCCCCACAGAGGATGTAGAAAGTGTCATATGTTATACACTCTATGGGTTTTTTGTCTAGACAGAGTATTAGAGTAGGGTTACAAAGATACTCAGGAACATCTGCAATTTTTAAATGCAAGAGGACTGTATTACTAAGTACCTTCTCAGCTGCCAGTTGCTTTTCACTGAATACTTGATGTTTTTTAATATATACAAATGCCTGTTGTTGCTTCCCACTAAACAGCTTTGTCCTGTTTTCAGCTAATTAGGTATTGCTAAGCAAGCAATTGCTTTCATTGCTTAGGTTTTGCCCAGAACCAGAATCGCTGTCTGCATCTGACATGTAGGCTTTTTGAGATTCTTGGTCCAAAATCTTAGTGCAGGAAAAGAATGAAGATGTACACAGGTTTTCCTTCACACTCGTCTGGAAATCAGTGAGGTGGGTTTTAGATTGCCAACAGCTAACCTAGAAGTCCCTTTAGGACATAATTCAGGAGGCAACAGAACTTCTTACCATCGTCATGGTGGGGGTTGTTTTTGGTCTCTTCCAAACCCCTGATGTGAGCAGGAAGCTCGGGAGAGACTCTGCTCAGGGTGTCAATCCTCACTCCCTTGTCTGATGGGGAGCACTTTGAATTGATGCTATGTGGCCTTAAAGACTCTTCTGTCCCTCATTCACTTCCACTCTCGCTTCTGTCAGAAAGTTGTTTCCTAAGTTTCCTCTTTTCTTTCCCCTTTCCTATACCATCCAAATCCTCTATGAGAGCTCTGACCATTTCACTTCAAGTGACCAGACCCCTGGCTCCTGTCCTAGGAGTGGCTGAGTGAAATGGTCAGTGACAATGATGAGTCAGAAAAGAAAAGTATCAATCAAACAAACAAGAAGATGTTTGGGGACTTCTGTGTCAGGTCCACTCTTACTGATCTGACAAAGTTAAGGCTGAATAGGCTATTTCCCTAAAACAGGTTGATTTATTTCTATCAAATATTCAGTTGCCATAGACCTCAGGTATGTTTGGGTTAAACTTGTTAAACCAATACTTCTTTGTGAGCATTGTACCAGTGAGAATGATACTTAAACTGTCCCATAAGAGATAAATTCTTGTCCAGCATCTTGCAGACTGAGGATTTTCCATTACACCGAGGTCATCCTGCTAACCTTCACTGGTTTCAAGGGGAAATAAGCTAATTTTAAACCCCAGCAGTAATTAAATCTGCATGCCTACTTGACTGATTTGATGTTTAATTAAAGCAGAAATATTGTGGTGGAGTGGTTGAGATAAATGACTGTCAACCTTTGCAAGACTGACAGAATCTGATTTTTCTTCTTTCTTTTTGTTTTTGGGTGCGTTTTTTTAGGTTTTAAAAGTGTTTCTTAGTGTACTATGTAGGTATGCATAGAGAGATCCGTAGGACATCTGCACTAGCATGAAATTTTCGTAGCATGTGTTTTATGAGTTATGAATTAGAGCATAGAAGACTTCCATCAGATAAAGATGCAGAGTATGAAAAAATGCATGAATTTCATACCAAGCCATTCCTTGTATTTTTGTGTATACATCTGTGTAACACTATTGCTAGCCATTAGCAGAACGAAGGAAAAAAATTTGTTTGGTTAAGAAAATTTTAGACTTGTTTACAAAGAACTATACAATTTTTTGTAAAAGTAGAAGTATTTAACTATAGTCAGTCTATAAAAGTATGCAAGTGAATTTATTTTTTGCATCACTTTTAAATTGGACATGATAAACAAGTAGGGATTTTTTCCCCATGGAATTGCAAATTATCTGTAAAACAGAAGTCATTGCTTTCTGCCAGTGTACCAGTCTAGTTTGTTCAGAACCTCCTGGTTAATAATACACATGTGGCTTCCAGGTTCAGCAGCTCTTAGTCTACTGAGACAGGACAAATAGTGTATTCATTTACTTTGCTGGCAAGGAATCACTAGTCACAGGTCTTTACACCACTTGCTGAAAGAGCTTTTTTGGCATTCTTGAGTTCTTGATTTTCAATGCTTTTTCTTTTTGATTACCTTTTTAATTACTCCTCATCCACCCTGGGAACTCAACTCACCATGTGCACTATGATGTACACTTCCTCCAGATTTGATGGCAGAAAGTCCCTTTCTGTCTCTTTCTGTAGCTGCAGTCCAAGACAGCTTTAATCCTGTGCCCTGCTTTGGATTGCTCAAGCCTTTAGCACTATTGTCATGTGCTTTAATAAGCACTTCCCAACACTGATGACAAGATTAAGTGTCTGGGATCTGATTTTTGCTATGAGATCTATTATTGCAAGAAGATTTTTAAATACTCTGTAGATATTCTAGATGTAATTGCTTCTACCAGTCTTTTGGAAGCTCTCATTTGTTGACATCCTGCCATGCCTGAGGTGTTCCTCTTCAGCCTTTTGCTCTTTGAGGACACCAATCTTCACTCTAGATAAGTGCAAGGTAAGGTAGCAGTAATGATTCCCTTCCTGACAGAACAGCCTGCACTGGGGATCTTTGTGACAGATTTATTGTGGACAGATCTTTCGACCTGTTGAAGCAAAAGGAATTTTTACGGAATTTCTAAACTTGGTTTAGTCCCTTTATGTAGTGATGTTTTGCTCATGGAGAGGTTGCTAAATAAACATACTTCTGAGAGGAACTTGCTTTCTGAATGAGTCAGCCTTTAAACTGTCCACCTTGCATTGTTGCAGCTCACTCTCTCTGGTTCTTTGGTGAAGCCTTGAAAGATTATAAGAGAACATTTACCTATTGAGTTAGATAAGTGGCTTATAGAGGCTGGGGGAGTAAAGCACAACTGCCCTGTTACCAAACTACTCTTGTCCTTCTGAAAATCTATTAGTTGATTAGATTTCTTGACAGATGAAAACAATAAAAATTGATTAAACCCAACAAGATTGAACCTTTGAAGTTAAGATAGAAAAGGTGTTTGAAATACAGACTTTGTTTAAAACAGTAATGAATTATTTTAATAGGTCAAAAAGCTAATATTGCTACTATTATAAGGTACTAAGGGCATGAATTTAACTGAAAATAACCTTAATAGTGGTTTGATTTACGTGGAGCTATGTGGTGTCAGCCTCTGAAATGTCCTTTGGTTTGCTGAGGTGTGTTACTGGTCCTGTTTGAGTACCAGCTGTGTTCTGGAAATTGCTGGGACCCCCATCCAGGGGTTCTGCATCCTGCATCTACTGTCACAGCATGGGATTTAGGTGGTTTGTAGTAGACAGCAAGATTTTGCATTGTACAGTGTCTTTTATTAAAGGCACCCCCAAATCAATAGATCACCATGTGCGCAGTTGACTAAGGGACTGCCCTGGAAAATGAGGGGACCGTGTGCAATTATTTTTCTAGACCTAGTCAAACTTTGGCTTTCTTATTTGATTCTTCCTCTTTCCCTGCCTCTCAAGGGAGGAAATGTTTGTTACTTTTTTTTGAAATCCATTGTAGAACTGGACAACCAAAATCATTAGCCACCCTTGAAACATTAGGCACATTGCTTGAATCACAGTCAAAGAAAATTCCCAGTTTGAGCTTGATCTAAGCCAGCTGGGATTGATGGAGTAACCTGTGTCTCAGTGGGCAGGTTGAATATTCTTTGAAGAGTGTACAACTAACAAGCATATAGTAAATATGTATTAGGGCAATGCTCTTATTTTAAATTATAAAATTTACAGTACTCCTCTATGCTCTATTACTAAAAGCCATTAAATGAACATTTTGGTTATGGCACCATCTGAAGTAAAAGCACCATGCTTTCAAGAATGACTTGGTTGGAAAAATTTTAATTTTCAATTAAGCTTAAAAGGACAAAGTGCAAAATTAACTAACTTGCAATTAATTTCAGTAGTAATTATGTAAAAAATTCCAGGCATATAGAAGATGAGAAGCATGGCATAATTAGTTGTGGAGGTTTTTACTGCTGTAATTACAGTGATGAATATGCATGAGGCTGTTTGGTGGAAGGGAAGCACGGCAAGCAATTGTATTTAATTACACTTTTAGCTGGCTTAGTTATGGAGACTGCTCTTTGTTTTAATCCCTTCAAAACTGCTGTGGCACTCCCAAGGCAGGGTAGTTACACCCCAGAGTGAGAGAATTGCATTTTAGAATCTATTTTTCCTAGGTAGAGGTCTCCCAGGTCATCTGTCACTTTATGAGTCACAGGTAACCATTATGGTCCAATTTCACAGCTCGTGAAACTTCCATGAAAAGCCCAGTGACAGCAAATTGCACCGTTTATTGTTTGTGTATTTAAAATATTCAAAGAGAAAGATGTAGAGTTGCACAGGTGAGCATGAGGCAGAGGAAACATCAAGCACAAGGCAAGAGTGATGGCTGTATACAGTGATGTTAAGACCAGAGTCAGGCCTTTAGGATCCAGAGGTTTTTTTAATGGGGTTTTTATATATGGAAACAAAATTAGCTGAAAAAAATAAAGAAAAATAGTTTGTAAAGGGAGCAAAGTGTCATGAGGATCGAGTGTGTGTCTGTGGTTTGGTTTGGGTTTTTATTTGATAGTTTCCAGATATTTACTATGTTCCACTTAGTCTAGAATCCAGTGTGATTTTTTTAATTTTCTTTCCTAATTCTTGTTTAGTCAAGTTTTTACACTGAGACATAAGCTCATTAAATCAGTCTCCATCTTTAATGTGTGAACACTGTACATGGCTTGTTAAAATACCACAGGGTGTGGGGAGGACAGTACTGAGTTGCTCAAGGATAATTAACTGCACCTTAACAGTAAAGCAATAAATCTACCTCCTCTTTGATAGTAAAGAAAAAGTAAATAATTCATTAAAGTGTGTGTGTTTGTGTGTGGACATGCGGAGAGGGTCTGGCTGATGGAAGCCAAGAACTCCCAATTTCTGAGCCTGGAGTACAGTTTTTAGCTCTGCAACTTTAGGTGAATTGTTTTATTAATGTAAGCCTTGCTTTTTTAGGTAAGGAGGAGATTTACCTATCTTGCTGAATTACTGTAGTTTTTATGTGATTTGTCTGTAAATACTTGAAGGAATAACACTATAAAAGAATGAGTATATTTAGTCATTTGTATGTGTACTATAGAGGAGTGGTACTATATTGTTTTGTTTCTTCTCTCAATTTCTTTCGAATTGGGTAAGCTATTAACCTTTTTTGCTTTAAGAATGATTTCTAAATTTGCTGCAGATGGTCTTTTGTGTGTGAATGGAAACATGTGTCAGGTATTACAAATGATGCTCCCTAGAAGCTTTTCTCCAGCACATATTCTATATGGTCACCCATCTTTTGTTTAAATATAGTCATGAAACATCATTTTATCTATTTTCTCTGCTTCCTGAGAAGCGTTTCAGTAAATTTGTCCTGCATCTATTCCCTTTTACCCTTATTGCCTTTAGCCTTTAGTTTCTGATCTGCCCAGCAATCTAAAAATTAGTCACTGAGCTTATTTTTTCTAACCCATGGCTATTATAAATACTTCAGTCATATCTCCTCTTAATAATCTTTTCTCAAGACTAAATAAATCATACTTTTTTTTCTGTTGATATTTAAGCCCTGTTTCCCCCATGCATCATCTTTATTTCTCATGCTGTTCTCTCATCAACCTAATTCTGTCTTCAAATAAGCTGGCCAGAACAGAATGCCAGTGTTCAAACGTGGTTTCATTGGGGTTTTGTAGAATCATGCAATGATACGATTAATATCCTTTGCCTATGATAAGCCAGTTTTCTATTAGCCTTCTTTACCACTGCTATGCATTAGATGAAGTTTCTGTCAATAAAGGTTCATTTTCATGTGACATATTAGCTAATTCAGTGCCTTTTAAACTATGCTAAGCTGTACTAATCATTATTATTTGCCTCAAGTCTTTTCGTGCAGAATGAGAACTATAAGTATGCCACCAAAAATCTCTTCATTTGTCCTTGCATACAATAATTGTCTTGACATAGTGATTAATAATTATGTTTCTTGCCTCCTAATACAAATTTTAAAATAAATTTTTCTTTCTTGCATTGTACACATGCTTTTCATGTCAAGAATTGCACAATTCAGTATGACTAGTTCAGTCAGTCCGCCAGGGTCAAAGGGAAAATAAATGTTTCCACAGTCTCTCTGGAAACAAAAAACAAGATGACATCTTCAGCAAGAATAAAATCTGGCACTCTCGCATTCATTAGGCTGCATTTGTCAGTGCTGAATAAACAACCTTTCATCAAGTGCAGCAATTTTCTTCATTCTTCAATTAAAGATTTTTTTTGCTTAATTTATTTATATGAAAACTTGCTGAAGTGAAACCAAAATTTTTATAATACCTATTTCAAAAAGAGTAATGAAGGTTCTGGATAAAGTCCCAGGTACTATAACATCTTGATTTATGTCTGAAATGTTATGCGGAGTCCATCCATAGAGGAAAGCTATCCAAATGTCCTCTACACATTAGAGGAGATGAACTCCTTCTTCTTATATGAGTGCATGGTTAGCTTCTAATGCTTTTAGAATTTATAGATTTGTCAATGAAGTATGAACTCCTGCTGAACTCGGCAGTAGAATGGGATCATACTAAAAGTAAGATAAGATTCTTTAAAGGAGGAGCTCCATCCTCGTTGTTAGAGAGTGTTTTTGGTCTTTTTTCCTGTTTATCTGAAGACAGTCTTGGTGAAGCCAAATTTGCATTTTATGTGGTGTTTTGGGTTAGTTGACTGGTAGGGATGAAAGTGTTGTTATTTCTTTTTGACCATACACCACTATATACATTCAGATGTCTCGGGGTACTTCCAAAGAGACATCTAGACCATTGTTAGCTCAAGAGGATCTGTTCCAGTGCTTCATTCTCCTTGCAACTTAGCAAGTTGCATCTGACACCAGAGCTACACATGAGGATAGCAAGTTGTTACGGTGCTTTGCCTTTGGGGGTTAAGAACTTCAGACTCAACCTGGATTGTAGATACTTAAAATTTGTAGGATTTTTTAATATTCTTTGGAAAAACTTTGGGAAACTCATGAGGACATAAAAGGTTCCTATGATAAAACCATGAGGGTGGTCAGGGTAACTGGAAATCTAAGGGCTTGGAGGGATGTGGTGCTACTACTGTTCATTCACAGACAAAGGTAGCAGCTCTAATCAATTAGACATATGAAATAAAGCTGTGATCTCTCACATTAGTCAGTTGAGATACTTTCCTGCAGTGTTTGACAGTCCTGTGTTTATTTTGTTAGAGCAGGAATTGTTTTGATTCTCTTTCCTTTCAAACTTCTGTATTTAAAAATATTAAAAGCTTCCTTGCAATGTTTTCTTCAGCCTAAACAACCCTCATTCTTAAAACCCTTCTTGGTATTTAGTGTCTTATGGACATCTGATAATTCATGTTGTTCTACACCAAGCTCTGATTCACATTTGCTTTTTTTATCTAAGTGTGATGTCCCAGGCTGGATAAATACTTGAGCAGATGCCTTGCCATAGCTGGATACTGTTGGGGTTGTATTTTTCACTGCCAGTTAACATGGTATTTTCTGCTGATGCTAGAATACCTGTGATCCTGACCATCTTGGCTATTTTCAAATAATTTTTAATTTTTATCTTGCCTAGCAGGGTTCATGTGTTGCCTAATAGTGAGCTGAATAAGCATTCTCTGTCATTCAGGTAGTTACTGAATAGTATCAGATCCAGACCAGAGTCTTTTGGACTCCCCTGAAAAGCTTTTCATTTTCTAATGAGCCACTGGCAGCCACATCCTTTGAATCTTTCCCACCCACTTACTATTTTTAGTGTCATATTTTCTGATCAAGTGAGATTTTTATCAGAGAAGGAGAAGCACAAGTTTATCTTCTTCCTGGTGTTAATGCCTTCCAGATGCTTATTAGTGTCCTGCTTATGTACACTAGCTTTCAAATGCAGCTTTTTTCTTTTTCTTCTCTTGGCTTCATTTGCTTCTCTGTTTTTCCTTCCCCCTCTCTTTCTCTGGCATTAGACAGCCTGTGTCTTGTGATCAGGAAGGCCAAATAGGGCTGTGCAATAGCTGCTTTCACAACCAAGTGTCTTCTCTGCTTTTGTATTTTATGCCTTATATATATACATCTATATATAATATTAAAGATTTGGAGTTTGATTTCCAACCCAGTACAATGTCTGTTAAGACCTTCCTGAAGGTATAACTTGACCATAGTGAAGCTACTGAGGCCACTGTTTGGTGAGACTTTCTTGCTGTTTACTCTGAGTTTATAGAGCTTGCAGCTGGAAGGAAACAATAGTTTATGTGTCAAACAATGGTAATGCAAAGTCAGAATAACTTTAATAAGCAAAGCATCTCATGATGTAACTTCGCACAGGTGCTTTCTTTGGTGCCAAGTACTGTGCTCCATCTTGGTTTGGACTGAGTGTCTACCCAAATCCACTCAGTTCTTGTGGTCTCCCATCTCCTTTTGCTTCCTAGAGCCAGAGGGCAGCCTGCAGGCTCTTCCTGGAGTGGATTTGCAGCTGGTTTCTTCTGTTTCTTCTCCTAAAAGCAGTCATTGAAGGGGCATTGAGTAGGTATGAATGGTTAATGTGAAATGTGACCCTAGGAAAGGAATTACATGACCTGGCAGGTCTTGTCTATCTCTGCTGGTTTGATTCTTTTTTTATTCAAGATCACAACCTGCTCATGGTTTCTAAATTGTTAGGACACTATCTTGAACAAGTAAAGCTATATGTACTGTGTATCAGACAACATGTCTTCTTCACAATTCTAGAAAAAAAAGTAGGATTGATAATAGTAATATATGACAGGGCAGGGACTTTGTACTAGCACTTTTTCAAAAATCAGAGCCATTAAAATACACTTCTTGAATGATAAGACTAAATTTACAAACTAATTATAAACTTACAGTACAGTATATGTCAATCACACTTAAACAGTATTTCCTGCCAAGTATACCTGACTCTGCAGGCTCCATAAACCCTGCACTGCATCTCTTCAAGCCTTATTATTATTCTTGTGCACAAGCTGTCCATGGCACTAATCGGCATCCAGTAAAAAGTTAATGTGCACATTCTAGCTGAGTATGTGTCTCTTCTTACTAGCCTCCAGAATAATGCTATAAAAATGCAATTCATCTGTCTGTCCTGTACGACATCCCACATTCAGCTTTTTCCGTTGAAATAACATGCATTTTTTCAGGCATGTGGATCACTCAAGATAAACTGGTAACAGTTTTGCAGTGGGTGTAATTTAGTTTCAGGGTTGATAGATATAAAAACACAAGCATTTCATCCACTGATTTTCACTTTAATTAGTTTACTTTTTGTTTTGATTTGTTGGGTTTCTCTGCCTCCTAGATATTCAAATGATTCTAAGGAATGTTAGTGGAATATGCCATGAAAACTTGGATTCCAAACACTCAGACTGGAATAGGAAAGGCAAAACCACCCATGGCCTTTGAAAAACCTGTTTTCCTTCATACTTTTGACTTGAAGGTAGAGCATGCTTCTGTGCTAGCAGGGAGCAGATACAATATCCAGGCTCTTACCTACCTCAGAGCTCCAATTAACTTTTGCAGAAGACAGGATGGTGCACTGGCACGTTAATTTGCCAGTGTAGAAAATATACTTGGTATGCCATTAGTTAAAGAAGTGAAGATAAAGCTGATATTACAGAATCACAGAACTGTTAGGGTTGGAAGGGACCTCTGGAGATCACCTAGTCCAACCCCCCTGCCAAGGCAGGGTCACCTAGAGCAGGTGACACAGAAATGTGTTCAAGTGGGCTTTGAATGTCTCCAGAGAGGGAGACTGCACAACCTCCTGGGCAGCCTCTTCCAGTGCTCTGCCACCCTCAACATAAAGAAGTTTTTCCTCATGTTGAGGTCAAACTTCTTGTGTTTTAGTTTATGGCCATGCTGTTTGAATATTGGAGACTGAGTATGTTTGGGTTTTGCTGGTTGAATTTCACAGTTTGGTTAACTTTTCCATTAAAACATTATTTTGTTTTAACTTTCAAGACTATCCTACACTGCTCAGTAACGGTATGCAGTGGATCACACGGCCACCGAAGACCCGAAACCTGGATGTTTTATGCAGTTTATACTGTTTATGAGTGGAACAAGGTGAGACTGCAGTTACTCTTGGGAGTTCAGGGGGAAGGAGCAGACTACGGTACAAGATCAGTGGCTGTTATTTCCAGCTTAGGCACCTTGCTTGAACTGGGGCTAGAGCCTGGGAGGTGTGTAGTTGTCATATGTCTTGGCAAGAGCACCAAGAGCATGTGTTTGCTGTGAAGATAATACTGTTTTTCTTTTTTTGAAGCAAATTCTTGATTTATTTTATAAGCTTGGTCTACCAAAGAGCCTTTTAGTGTCTGCAACTTGAGATTTTCATTTTGCAGAGCAGGTTTGATCTAGTGGCTGGAAGAGGCCAATAGTAGTGGGAGCCCCTAGAGCTTTCAGTGCACCAGGCTCCTCCTGAGTGGCATCTTCCTGTCATAAAATGTGTATGAGAAGTGTATAGTAACTAACTTCATGGCAGGCTCCTTGATGGTGACCCTCCTTTTACAAAGGAGAAAGAGGAGAAAAACAGAAGTAACCGAACTCTTCCATTTAGAGAAGAGGACTATATTAGAAGAAAGTCCTTCCTTTTCATGTTCTGCCTCTTCTTGGGCCTAGTTTTTGGCTGTGAATTAATTAAAGTACACCACTGTTCTTTTGGGCTATCACATGTCCAGGAAATGCTGCACAGATCAATGCTGAAGTGATCCTGAATGGCATTTGAGTAATACTTTAATTTCCTCCTTGGGCTCCATCCAGCTGCCAAGCCTGGACCTTTTGTTTCTATGCTTTATGGCAGATTCTGGCTTTGCAGGTTTTTACATTGCTGCCAAGTTAATTTTAGAACTTTAGTTGCCATGACTACTGCTAAGTATTTCTTAGTTCTCTACTTATTTGCTCAGTTTGCTGCTTTCCTTTTCTTTGTGTGTGTGTGTGTGAAGTGCATGGAGTAATTATCCTACCCTGCAGAAGATAAAGGATGGCATGTGAGAGGTGAGGCTCTTGATCTTCAGGCTGACTCAGCTGCTCTTTCAGAGCAGCTGCAAAGACTTGAAAGCACAGCTTTTGTGGCGCATGGTCAGGATGAGGGGTTTAAGTGTGGGGAGGAAGGCACGGGTAATGCACTCATTCTGATGCACTGAATGAGACATGCTAGCACTGCTTCTAGTTCTGCTGACCAATACTGTCCTGAGTTTTATCTTGCTGGCTACTTGTATAGACGTATAACTAGATATAGTTCCAAGTCTTAGCTTAGCATTGCATTCTTGAGAACAATGGCCATCATCTTGCTCAGAGCCTCTAAAGTGCATTATACAGAGAAATCCTGTTTCATTGCTTAGAGCTCAAATTGTTACAACAATACCAATTGTGATTTTTTTAAAAAATTATATACCTGTATGGGTGACAAGTTCTTCATATCAAGATGTCCTACTCTGTTTATGCAGGCAAGGTCGTGACTATATTATCAGTCATCTGAAGGAATAGGCAAAGACAGAGCACCCATTGGTATTTAAACTTCTGATTAATATTTGAAACACTTAGACTTTTGAGGAAAATGTAGTTCTGGTCAGTGCAATAGAGCTTGGGAGTATGTCCTGGGAATCCAGGAACATCACTGTCTAGTTTTCAGGTGGGGATAGCAGGGCAAAGAGGCAGGCAGAGGTGGAGAAAATGACCTGAGGGGCAACTTTGAAAACTGGGAATAGATCCACACTTTGCTTCAACTTCTTAGATTGATGACTGTTCTGATTGCTGTGGTTCTTGTCTGTGGGTATTAGGGGCACTCTCGATTAGCAGAGAGTTAAGCACGGGATTTCAAGACAGGACATCTCTGCAGATGTGTGTTGTCTAGATGTGAAGCCAGCACCATTATAGTCATACCTGGAAAGAACTTCATCCTGGTGCTTTCCATTTACCAAGTACCTGGTAAGAAAAGATGAGTTCATATTGTATCCTTTTGGCCAATTCCCATAGATAAGGTCTCTTCAGTATGTGTAACACCTCTATTAGTGAATCTCTCTTCTGTGCCTGAAACAGAGAAAGCCAAAGCAGAGCAAAGACACACTTGGAATGCAGCTGAAAACAAATCCTTGTCTCTGGTATCTAAGGGAACTGTGAAGCTTCTTCAGGAGGGTAACAATGGTAACCTAGCATGAAACTTTATGAAGTCAAGGTGCTGTGTTGTCTGAGAGAGATCTTGTTTGTAACGTTGAGAAGGGCAATAGGGAAAGAACATAACTGGGTTAGAAAGGACATCACTAGAATAAAGAGTATTCTGAGAGTTCAGTGCACAAAATCTGTGTAAGACTTGTTTTAGTGAGACATAAAATCATGAATGATGAGAAATTTAAGAGCTTTGGGAGACCTAGGACGCCCTAGGAACTCTAAGCACAAAAAGTAAATAATGTGCAGAGGCTGTGCCTGTCTGTATTTGATTTTTGTTGTCTTTACCCTTCCAAGCTGCAGCTCTGCACTTTAACGAGTTGGAATTTAAATGTGTTGTTACAGTAGCATCTTTGTTGGAGATGGACCGTGAGTCGTGCTCATTAAGGCTACAGATGTCTGCTCAGATTATGTATTTCAAAAGATTTTTCTCCAATGAACTGTGAAAAGCCAGGCTTGAGCAGAGGATTGTGAAAGATAAAATAATAGCCTCTCATCCCTGTGTCTGGCAGACTTAATGCAGTTACTCTCAGGTCTTTTTTTAAACTTTGAGAGGGCAGATTTGTTCACAGTCAATAAAACAGCCCTCTGAGCACAGCCCGTTACGTTTCCTTTATCAGTCTTTTCTTAAATTATTCACAAAGCTTTTTACACTCCAAAAATCTCTAATCTGTGAATTCAGCATTTCCTGGATACTAGGATTTGATAGGCATAAGTGGCATTGATAAACTGTTTATATGTGGCACAATTAGAAAACAGATCTTCTTAAAGGGGGGGGGGCAGGGGTGAAAGCACGAAAGAATAAATACTCCATGAATTTAAATTAAATTCACTTGCCCACTCACCTTTTTTGTGAATTTGCACTTAGTAACAGAGCAGATGGAACTTTTTAAACCTGCCTGGATAATACCTACTTCTCCTGGGAGAGGATAACTGAATTATCAAGAAATTCGGTTCAATGACTTCTGTCATGTGTAAACATTTGCTGAAAGTTACTAGAGCAGAGCTAAAGAGTCATGGCTTTTGTTTCCTTTAGTTGTGCATGTCCAGCTGAAAGTTTTCGGGTGTTTTCTATATCTCGCTTTCTCCCTATTACAGTGTGCACCAAATGGATAGAGGTTCCTCAGGCAGTCTCAGCTCAATACCCCTCGTTCCCTTTCTCACCTCTATATTTACCAGGCTCTGCAAAAAACCAGAACATTATCATGGAGTTATAAGAAGTTATTCATTTCAACATGATCAGATGTAAGATGTAAGCAAAGCAAAAAAACGTGATATAAAAGCCTCTTGTATTCAAAACTGCCTCACAGTTCTGCTACTTTTGTTCTGCTACTTTGTGCCACAGAGCAGTTTTCTTGCCAGAGCATTACTTTGGAAAACTGTTAAGGGCAGTTCATTTCTTTACCCCTGAGTGGACAGTGCTACAAGCCAAGCAGTGCTGATAGGCTCGGGCAATGTTACTTTCATCTTTTGCAGGTTTGGATTTACTGACTTTGCTGGAAAAGAGAGGTTAGATACAGGTTGGTCTTTTGTGGTATGAACTATACCAGAGCAGAAGCGAAATGCTGCTGAATTTTACTTGTGAGCATGGTTTGCTAAGGGAACATAAGATTATATCTTCTTGGCCCAGAAATCCCACCTATCATAAGGTTGTTATTGTGGTGGAAGAAGACTTTGTTTCAGTGATAGCTGAGTCTCTCTAGGTAGAACTCCATCTTAGATATGGTCTATTCCTGTAAAGTTATAAAGACTATCCATGTTTAGGGAGCTGGGTTCTTTGAATGGGGAGAGTTTCTCTGTGCAAATACTCAACAACACCTGGGGCACAAGAAGGAGCACTTAGCAGATAAACTAGATTCTTCACAGGAAGAATCTCAGTACTCCTCAATGCAGCTTCATGTTAAAGTCGTATGGGATAGAATTGGCAGAACTGGTAGAGATACTAATTCCAATCCCAAATGCATTATTGCCGTTGGTCGGTTCAAAGAGTGCACCAGACAGCACTATTCAGAACAGCACCTTCGTGGCTCTACTTCTGGTTCAGCAATTTCCACACAGATCTGTAGGCACACCCTTAGGTCATTCTTGTTTTCAGAGGGATGATGAAGTCAATGCGAATACAAGAAACAGATCTAAAAACCTGAACAGGAATAGTTACTGGTAAGTGAATGATGTTTCATTAGCCATGGTAATCCCAATCTCCAAAACAGCATGTTAGCTGCAAATTTACCCCAGATCTCTGCACAATATGTGTGTGGTTGTTGTATGAAAAGGATTGTAAAACCAGATAAAAAAGATGTTTTGTTTCACACTGTCCTAAAGCTGGTCATTGGATCCCACTGACTTTTGACAAAGTACTTCTTCTTCAGCAGTCTGGTTAATCTGTGTGGATTTATGGAATTGTTTGGTGCAGGACCTAGGAGATACTATCCTGAACAGGTGGATAACCTTAAAAGTTTAGAAAAGAAGTTTACATACTTCTCTTATTTTTCTTCCCTTTTAGTAAGATGGAGATTATAAAGAGAGGGAACTGTGCTGCAGAATGGTCCCACGGTAACTAATTAGATCTCAACAGGTCTGCAAAGGCATGCTGGTTTCAATCTTGTGGCAGTGCACTGTAACCGGTGAGCCAAGGTGAATGAGAGTCTTGTAGTGTTTTACTGGGATGTCATAATATATTTACCTTCCTTGCACTAAAGGCTGCAGGTAGTGGTATTCATCCATGGATTAGCCTTTGCAAATAAACTTGTTGATGTTTGCATAAAAATGATCTGCTTGTCATTATACTCCCTGTACTGGCCCTTGTCTGTGATATGTGACCTGAATTCATTTCTCAGCTGTTGAATTGAAGGAGTGTATTAAAAGAGCCGCAGTAATATGTGATGAGCTGTAATTAAAATTACTAATGCATGTCAATTCCCTTCCTCCCTTCTGCTTTGATTTACATTCTCCATGCAGACTTTGTTCACTTTGCTGAGTGAGCCAGAGACCTACTGTTGACTGGTAACAATGATTTCTGCTTTCTCTCCAGCACAGTTGCATGGGGACATGAATTTAGTAAGGATTCTCCCTGAGGTGTTACATGAAGTATCAATCCAAGTCTGTGGCTTGCAGCTGTCCTGCAGAGCTCTGATCCCTGGTTATAGTAGCATCATCAGTAAAACACATCTATTTGAGTGCTAGTTTTCATAGTTGGTTGCAGGACCAATAATCATAGAATGGTTTGGATTGGAACGACCTTAAAAATCATCCTGTTCCAACCCTCTGTCATGTGCAAGGACACCTTCCACTAGACTAGGTTGCTCAAAGCCCCACCCAGCCTGGCTTTGAACCCTTCCAGGGATGGGGCATCTACAGCTTCTGTGGGCAACTTGTTGAAGTGTCTCATCACTCTCAAAATGAAGAAATCATTTTCTCTTAGTTCTGGTATGGTCTTTTTTTCCCATCTTATCCTTTCTTACTAAAATATCTATGCTTTAAAATGGAGATGTTTAAAGGATTTGCCATTTTATGTTGTATTATCTTATTAACTAATGCAGAAGTTATTTTTAGTGATGCTGGAAATTGTGGTCTGTTTAACCATGGAAGTGAACTACCAAAATCAAATATTGAGAAAGATACCTCTGAACAATGGGTGCTTGAGGAGAGCTCTTCTATTATGCTGGACACAGTCAATATATATTTCATTATTCTATTGCTAGAGAAATGTATTAGTGACTCTGTTGCAATTCTGAATGATCAAAAAGCAGTTTTGGTTGATAGGGAAAAGAAAGGACAATCAAGATTTACTGTTCCTGCCTTCTGCAGTAGGAAATTTAAAATTTGGATGGATCATGCTCTTGTAATGGTGTGGATTTTGGGTTGGGTTTGTTTGGTTTGGTTTTTGCTCAGCCTCTCATTTTTCTTGAGATAGAGGAACGTCAGAATAGCCTGTTTGAGTCCATCAGGAATTACGGCCTGCACAGACATGGGAATTCTTGCCCCAAAAAAGAAAATCTTACTCGAAGGCCTCATGACCTTGTGAACATGGGGAAATGGTGTCAGGGGAATGTAAAGTAAAAAAAAGAAAGTAGATATTCAGGCCTTTTACGTCTCTGATTCTACTGTGGTTTGTCAGGTGCAGCTGAGGTACTATGGTTATGGCATGAACTGGGTTTCTCACCTATGGAAACAAAAGTTATGACTGATAGATAGGAAGGGGGAGATGCTCCAATGATAGTGCACATACTTCCTGCTGTGGTGTGCATTTTCCTCTTTCTCAGTTTGTCTCTGCCTAATAGTTTATGTGCTGGCATTTATTGTGGGTGAGGATGGACTGAGGGACAGCCAGCCAATCTCCCATTTGCATGCATGTGCTTTTAATAATCCACTTTCTCACAATCCAGACAAGAAAGGAAAACTTGATTTTGTAGCACAATGTGTTAGCAGAAAACACAGCACAGGTCAAAAGCAGTTTTATATTGAAACAGATCTTAGTCTTCCTTTTCCTTTTGTCTTGCAGAGGCGGGCAGCGGCCAAGACTACGTGACCTCAGAAAACCAGCTGCTTTACTACCCTAGTATCACCTACGCCATCATTGGGAGCTCTGTCATTTTCGTACTTGTGGTGGCCTTTCTTGCCTTGGTCCTGCACCACCAGCGGAAGCGCAACAATCTCATGACACTGCCGGTGCATCGCCTGCAGCACCCTGTGCTGCTGTCCCGGCTGGTGGTCCTGGATCACCCGCACCACTGCAGCGTCACCTACAACGTCAACAACGGGATACAGTACATGTCCAACCAGGCCTACCACAGGCCCGTGGACCTGGACTCCCCGCCATCCTACTCGGAGGCTGTGCTCGACCAGAGGTATGTACAGTGTAACCACTGTTTCACACTAGTGGTTACAGCTCTGTTAAGCTGTGCTGCTGCTCCCCACTTGTTCTTATTACTGCTTTTGACAGCATTCTGGTGTTGCACTTCTGTCGCATGCACAGGGTCAAATTTTGGTAAATCTGAGCTCCTCCTGTATCTGAAAAATTCATGGTCCTCGGGTTCTTTTACTGCTACTGATATTTAAGGGATTTGAGGCAAACTTAAGTCATGTTCTCTTAGCACATGTTGTTGCAGTAGAGATTTTGAGGATGTTAGGAAAATGCAAAAGAATGTATCACCTGTCTAGTATTGATATCTTGTGCTAGTCTACAGTCAAGACACGAAAACTGAATTTGGAGTTTTGCTAAAAAGCCAGCTATGTTATAGGTCATCCAAAAAAAATAATGTCCTGTTCATATATGGTAAGTATATAAAAGTAAGAGAGTTCTTCAATTTGTCTATAAAGAAATTGTATCATTCTTCTGCTCTGCACTACTTTACCAATAGAAGAAAGGGACTCTGAAATGTTCTTATTTCAAATAGCTGAAAGTGCTTTGAAGTTTGGTGAGTGGGTGTGGTTTGTCTTACGATGTTTTTGATGTTTTTGTAGTTATGACACTGGTTTTATTTGTAGGGAATAAACCTTCATTTTTAATCTCTGTGTGTAAAGTCTTTCCCAACAAAAATCCTACACTGATATCCTCCCTACATAAAAAGGATATGGCACAAACTTTAATGGTCAAGATTGTTCACTATCACCCTGTTGGTATTTTTTAGTATGAACCGTGGGATCTAAGAATAATAAATTTACATTTCCTATTCTCTGCTGTCTTTGGGTGCAGATCTCTTGTCTTAATGTTGACTTTCATAATAATGATTTCTTTTCATTAGTAAGAACAACTAAATGAGCAGCTGTCCAGCTTGTAATCATTTCTCACCTGGGCTGATACAAACCATCAGCAATTTCAGAGCTAATTGCTCCCAGCACCTGTTATTAATCTGCTCAACCCTTCAGTCCCTTTACTTGTTTGCTATCAGAACGACAGAACAGTTTTCCTGAATGCAGTACTCATCTTGTCTGTGCCTACTTAGCAGTTGCTCTGTTATGTGGTCTCATGACAGCAAAAGTGATTTGTCAGTGTGGAGAATTCAGTTTGTTATTTATTCGTAGACTGTAAGCCATTAATCTCTGTCACTTAATGGAGTTTCCTGGGAGCTTCAGTCTAGTGTTCACATCATTATCTATAGGTGTAAATCCACCACTTATGATATTTCTTTCAAAGTGCTTTCTCTGGTGTAAATATTATACAGAAAAATTTTTTGCCCCTTGCAGCTGTCTTTGAATCAGCTTTGTTGGAAGTCCTAACTCAGAGTGTGGATTGTTAAGCAGGATGTAATCAGTTATGTTGCACCTTGACCAGAAACCTGAGTTCCCAGGGGTGGTGTGGATATTTTGAAATTACCTTCAAGCAGGTCTGAGATCTCTTCATATGTGTCATAATTAAAAAACTAAGAAATACTGTTTGGTTTTTTCATAATTGGAATACTGTGTGCTGTCTTCTGTACCACTGTTTTCAGTAAGTTCTTACTCTGTTGTGTATCTTACAGCAGACCGCCTTGGTTTGACCTTCCTCCACCGCCTTATTGTTCTGAATCTGATTCCGCTAATCAACCAGATCTTCCTCCTTACCGATCTCGGACAGGAAGTTTGGCCAGCATGGACACCCCCATGGCAGAAAGTCCTCTGGGCACGTCCGAGAGTTGGACAAGAGACATCCATGGCAGCATGGATGGCCACAGAACTCTTCTTGGGAGGACAGTAGATCAGAGCGATTCTCTGGTCAACCACGTTGCTGAAAGAGAAGTGTAACTGCTCCAGTATTTGGGATGGGCAGGAAAGGCATTTGCTGTGTCTGTATGAGTTAGTCTGCAGTGGCTAATAGGTTTCAGGGGGACATGTGCCTGAATGATGACTTGATTTGAATTCAGCATTTTGGGCTCATCAGGTACAGAGGACTAAACCTGAAGTCACATCAACTCTCCACAGTATTTCTGTGAGCAAGTTAAGGTTCACACAAGTAAGAGAAACATCAATGCTGTGTCAAAAGAACTGATGTGATGTATTTATTGGACTGCTTACTGTATATGAATGTATATATGTGCGTGTATAATATATACAGAAGTTCCACACAAGAACTGTGCCAGAAGGGCTCTTCTTTGCAGACTGCCTCCTATCTTGACAGCATGTGAGCTGTTTCTTCTTACTGCCTGATGCCAGCTGGTGGTCAATGAAGCAGGAGAGACAGTCATTCTGCTTGGAGGTCTGATGCCCAATGCCATCCAGCACCCCCCCAGCTCAAATTGCAGATGATGTCCTACTTGACCCCTCTCTTCATGGCCTGGAACATTCTCACCGTGAAGGAGTTTTAAGCTTGTAAGGATGCAACAACTCTAACTGAGCAAACAAGGTTTTTTTCACAGATGCTGATATCTAGGCCAGATTTGCATGGGTTGTCTCAGCAACACCACAAAGGTTGGTTTATCTGTCAGACTTCAAGGCTGAGTACAGAGGCACTGAAGCTTCTCAAAAACACAGCTCAAGACTTCTTTTCCTGTGTGGAAAAACAACATTACTCCATGTGTTCCCTCTTAAAAAAAAACCCCCATAACTAAACAACAAAACAAAACAAAGAAAACACCTGAATTATTAAAGCTAAATCTTCAGCGCCAAAACCAGTCTGAAGCAAACGCCCAGCACAGAAAACTTTAAATTCAGTGGCTAGTTTATCTGTAGAATACCTGAAAGTAGGTCTTGTGGTGGAAGGTGTTGGGCTTGTTGTCCCTGTCTATAGTGTGTGTATGTATGTGCATAGTTATATGTGTGTAATACTATGTGTAGGTATGTATGTGGCGCATCATGTAAGTTTAGTTCTGCTGCTCCACAAGAACTCCAAACTGACAAAGTTTCATTTTTGACGATCTCATTTTTTATGGAGTTTGCATTATTCACGTTCATTTGGTTGAAATTCTAACTTCTGCAGAAAACCAGGATTATTTGTGTCTGTTTTGTCCTAACTCTTGGAATGCTGTCCTGTTGAGCGTGTTTCAGTGCACCTTATTGAAATCACACATGTGAAAGCATCTCAGGGGTAAGGGTATTCAGAGTGGCAAGAGGGAAGAAGCCATGAGTTTAAATGCCACTGCAGTGCTGTGCTTGTGCTCCATATACAGAAAACAATGCAGTGTCTTCCTCTTGTCCAGGGGGAAATTTGCCTTGAAAAATTACTTACGTTTGTCTGTTCCACATTTCCCACTGCTTCTATGCAAAAGAACCATGCCATTAAGCAGACTTTGCTGTTTCAAGGAAATGAAGGAAGCAGACTGGCCACACCTCTTGCTTTCTTCCTCCCCATCTTTCTAAGGTAACTTCTTTTGCCCAAAAGTTACGTGTTCAGAACCTGAGAATTTTTGAGCTGGAGTGTAGGTAGGGAATGACTCAAGTTCGGTCTCAGTTCCCACACATGCACCTGAATTTTTTGGTGGTTTTTTTTTTTCATTTCCATTTCTGAGGTGCACTGCCATGATATGTAAGAGGCAGGGGCCAGATAAATTTACAAGCACAGGTACCAGGACTGAGATGATGTGAGGGGAAGTATTGGAGAATTCTAATGCTGATGGGCTTGGCTGACTTTGGAAGCATATTAATGGCAGCCTGTCATGAAGTGTTGTTCAAGTTGTTGCTCCTAAGTCCTTGTAAACTAATGTACAAGATTGAGTCAGATTTCATTCTTGCTGGGAACTCAAGCATTTAATTATGCTGTTCTTCACCAAGCAGGATTTGGCTTATTAGTGACTCCATCCGACATTGTAGGCAGACTGTTGTCATTGTCACATAGCAGATGGTTATTCTTTATTTTACAGGTACCCCAGACTCAGATACATGAAGGAGTTAATAGGACAGGCAGGTGCAGGGATGTCTCCTGTGATCACTGGGTCCTGCTGTCCCTCTTGCCTTTCATTAAAGTTCTGTTTGGCCTTTGTAAGATACCTATATCAGAATTACTGTATCAGAATTAACCTTGGATGTGCTTCTATTGCAGTTTTAAAAACTTGGACTTGAAAACATATCATTGGAGAGTTTGCAGTAGTTTCATTGGAATTAGATATCTTTTTTATTTTAAAGTTGCCTAAGGCTGTATTAGTGAAACTAAATCATTGTGTCCAGTATCCCTTAAACAAACTTTCCATGCGGAATTACGTTTCACCATGTGCACTCTAAGACACCAGAGTGTGTTCAAACCAAATATTTTGTGCCTATGGCATGTGAAAAACATTGCCTTGCGTTGCTGAGAAGTGGGAGAAGAGTGGATATAGCCTGCTTCTTCTGCCTTCTGTGTCAGTCACTGTTATATATGTACATATATATATATTAAAAATACTCTTTCAGGTTGTATATATTCATGTAACTTTTTCATTAAGATAGTCCATTTGGACTTTACAGAGAAAAAAAAAAAAAAAGAAAAAAAACATTCTAAATGATGTGACATTTTCCCTTCTAGCTAAGGGAGTATTTATCTTTGTATAGGAATCTTCTAGTTTTTGAGAACACAAGTTATAAGAGATCGTGCCTTTCTGTTTGAATGTTGATTTGGGAGGCTGTTAACTACGTTTCTGGGTGTTGTTACATATCATTGTAGACATATCATTGTCCAGAGATCCAAAAAAAGCAACAGATCTTGTCTTCCTCTTCATTATTACTCGTGGGGACCGCTGAACTTTGAGGATGACAGAAGTTCAGTATCTTGCTCCAAAAAGGCATGCTAAAACTTGGGGTGGTTGATCTTACTCCAGTATTCTGGTTTGCAGAACAGGTTTGCTAGCTAGTTGCTTTGGAAATTGCTGTAGTATTACACAGAAGTTGTTTGTGATGTGTCGCTTTTAGTAGTGTTAATACAGCATTACGCTGCATTATTCAGTGGAATCTTTGGGAAATGTGCTGATTAAATTAAATATTTCATTTACAATCCGGTAGCTTTTCAGCACTTAGGCTGAAGTTAAATGTTCATCCAGTACCACATGCTAGGATTTCTTTTCAGTACTGGGTAAAATTGGAATTGATCATCCTATTGTTTACAGTTGCTCCTAACCTTTTAGTTTGAGGTTAGTTGTCCAACAGCTTTCTTTTCTACTTAATATTTAAACAAATGGATGTTATTTCAAAGACCCATTCTTACAAAAGTAAAAGCAATTGAAGTTTTCTTCCAGAGCCAAATTCTGTTTCCACATCTGTACTAAATGGTGACCACGATTGAGTAGTCCTCCTCAGCGCAGCTGGTGATGTATTTGAACAAAAGAATTTGAAGAAATGACTACTTGAGGTAAATGAAAAGTGTGGATTAGCCTTTTGGAAATAAGGTTGTTTAAAAACAAACAAGTAAATAAATTTCAAGAGTTCTGAGTGTCTGTAACCTCTGCTGAGATCGGAGTGCTCTGTATTTAAAATTAGTCCATTAATGTTTCTGCTTGATAGTAATCTGAAATTCCTTGTAAGACAAATTACTATTTACCTCTCTGGTATTGGAAATGGAAAACTGGCAGTAATGCTTTTAAAAGAGAACCTGTGAATAATTTTCTTGGCTCTTCTCTGCAGTGACATACACAACAACACTGACTGCATTGCAATTTTTAAATAACTCTGCATTCATTCTTACTTTCCTTTTAAGTCAAATCAGTTTTATTTACACCACTTCACTTTGATACAGCTAATAGGGCCCTTGTGATAGATTTAGAAACTGAGTGGAGGAAAGAGATGACTTATTTTAATTAATGCTGCAGCTTGTTAATCTTGTGCTCTTTACTTTTTAGACATCTTAGAAAAGACAAATGGTTTTAATAGATAAGAAAAACTATTAATGATGAAAAGGATGGAGGGACACTGATTCTGATTTTTAATGAATATTTAAAATTGTATAAATGAAGGAAAAATTTAATGCTGTATTTTTAATGTGGTGATGAGATGACAAGTACTGTATTTAACTGTTGCTTACTGGAAGTTACTTTGCATATAATGTGTGTAATTAAAATGGCAAGACAAGGGCTTTTCTTGCAGTTCTTAATAGATCTGAAATATTTTTTTATTAACACAAGGTTATGTTACACCCATGAACTAAAATGTGGACTGCAGAAAGAATTTGAATACTGTGCTGGATTCTGCCTTAATGTATCCCGGTACAGGACAGTGGCCTTCATTTGTCCGTTTGTTTTTTTTTTTTCCTTCTGATTTGAGGGACTTTATCAACTTAAAATGGAGAAGTTACCTAAACACTTTAAGGGAGGTTGTATGTTGGAACCTAACCTTGTCTTAAACTTTTGTAAACTGGAAATCTTCAAAAATGTATTCCGTATTCCTGAATAAAATTGGTGTTTTAATACTGTTCACAAGTGAGCATGTCCCCTCATGAAGACTCTGTTGTTTTAGTTTTTTAGCCTCCTGTGTGAGGCTTCTTACAACTTCTTTTGCATTCCATTTTAAGTTTTGTTAAATCTTTGTGGGTTTAAAATATATTTTTAAAACAAAGGTATACTGAAAACCCACATGTACCTGAGTGTATAAAAACATAAAAATGAAAATCACTTAATTTCATAATTTCTCATTTTGCCATTCTGTTTCTGCTCTCAAAGATAAGGCATCTTGAACCAGTGGCGTTTTGTTGTCTGCTTTGTTGCAAAGCTCTAGAGGCTTCAGCAGAGATTGGTGCTCTGTGCTGTATATGGATTTGCTAAGAGCCAAGGGGCCTTCAGCATTTGCTTTTGCCTACCACTTTCCCACCACTTGCGTTCCCAGCACAGCGTCTCTGTTTATCTCCAGGTCTGTGATCCACGTGTCAGATGTGTGAGCCGGATTCAGGTTGAGATGCTTTGTGGAGGCAGCGTGTCTGGCTGCAGTCCCAAACCAGGACTCTTTCCCTGGCAGATGCTGGTGCAGGCACCACCACTATCATGGGAACTGTCCAGCCCCATGAAGTCCAGGCCCACATGACATCTGGATCATAGCCGCTCGTTTTATCACAGTCACTCAAAGGACTATTGTTAACAAGTACCCCTTGTGTTATAAAGTTACTTTAATGGACCAAGGAGAACAGATTCAAATGTTACATCCAAATATTTGCATCTAAATCAAAGGTTGGGTTGACGTGTTTCACTTCCATGACTCTTTCACTTGCTACCTTCACAAAGGCACACCAGTGTTACCCTTATCCTCGCTAATTAAATCACGTGCCCCCGCTCAAATTCTCAGATGGTAATCTTTGTTTGATGCTGGCAAACTGCCCCAAAATAGCTGTGGATCCAGAGTTCACACCAGGAGCGCAAGGGAGACTGAGCTGTTGAGGTTGTCACGATGGGCTCTGTGCAGGGGAGGGAATGCTGTAATCTCAGAGCTGCCTTGTTCAGTCACATCCCAGCAAGAGCTATGCTTGAGAAATGTTGATTCAGAAGAGAGCTGCTTATAAAAATAAATACCATACTCTCCAGCTAAGCTCCCTGATTAATCTCTTTTATTCTCTCTGCTTTGATTTGTTTAAAGATCTTAATTTTTATACCTTAAAAATTAAATAGGCAGCAGTAGTTTCTGAGTTGCAGCTTCTTTTCTTGCTGGTTTATAAGCAGTCTCTTGATCAGTCAGCCTCAGTTATCTGTTGGGGAGAGAACTAAGCAGCTTTTCACTGTTTGGGGAGCTGTACTCTAAAATGATGTGCTGTTATTAATTGAAGACAAGACATCTTCATGTGGAAATTCACAGTTCTGCTTTTCAAAGTGAAGTTGAGGGTATGCATATTGCATAAAGCACTTTGGAAAAGTACTGGATTGATCTCTCTAGGGAATTAACTTTTCTGTTTATCTGCCAAACATACCGTGAACAGATAAACTGAAACATGATTCTTTGCTTCCCAAATCCCAATAGTATTCCTTACAGCCTTATTGAGGGGACCACTGGAGAAGAGGTAGAGCTGTTTTGGGGCTGGTCACACCCTTAGCATTTCTGCAGAAATAGGTACTAAGTGTTTCAGTAGTGCAATTGCTTTGGTGCTGGATACCATGCAGAAGACCCCTATTCACTGAGAACTGATTTGGGACCATCACTTCCTGTATGCTTCCAACAGCCAATCTACAGGTGGCTTTGTTTTTTGTTTTCCTAGTAGCTCTTACCTATCAGTCTCATATAGGCTCATTCCTATCAGTCACCCTGAGGTAAAATCTTTCATATCTTATTATTTGATACCGAAGCCTGTAACTCCTTCAGATTTAAACCACTGTCATTTCTCAGCACAAAACTAAAAGAACCTTCACCTGTGTAAGAGCAACAGGAGTAACAGCTCAGCTTAACCCAAACCAACTCACTTCTGGAGGAGCACCCTGGCAACATCAGTTTCACTGAATTAATCTGAATGGTTAGTTACATTTAGTTGGAATACCTGTCATTGCATTGACAGATGGGAGTCATGTTGCAGTACAGTGATGAAGTATGATGTTGTGTTTGACAGAGTAGATTTTTCTTCTCATTTGTTTATGACAGAGTTATCTTAGTAAACAGTCTTCCACTAACACTGTATCCAAAGTAGCACTAGCTTGCAGACTGTATGGGATAAGGGGAGGACAGCAAGGTTGGCTGTTTGAGAGATATATATGTGTGTGTGTGTTTGTATATATATGTGTATATACATATATCTATATATATATAAAAAACTCCTTTGGAAATTTCTTCAGTGTTCCACCTCTTTTACCTGAATAAGAAATATTTAAATGCTGCACAATAAGTGCCTGTGCAGACTAAGGAAATATGGTTGATACTTGGCTGCTCTTTTGCTAATTTCTGTTTACTGAGATATGATGTAAAGTCAAGACCAAAAATTCTCCCTGCATCTGTTGCTGTATTTATTGTTCTCCCTTGGCAGTCTGTGCAGAGCAGAGGAGTTAGCAGAACCAATGAATTACCCCAAGTGAATTTGGACAGTGCTTTTCTTCAGGAATAAAGGAGCTGGCTTACATTTTCAAGGATACATTTTCAAGGTGTTGTGTTAGATATGCTGGTTAAGACATGGATTACATAAAATCATACCTGAGCTTCTACAGGGGGAAAACAAAAAAAAAGCCACAACCTGAAGGATGCAGCAGATCTTCATCAGCAAAGCCAGTCTCTGGAGCTGGCTGTGGGTCAGGGTTAGAAATTCACATAGAAGTGCACTGTAAGCCCAAGTGAAGCTGCGAGTGCAGCACTCACAGCAGAAGGGGTTTGGTAGAATGAATTGGTCTGTCTGGTATCTGTTATTTGAAATAGGTGAAAATCATTCTAGACCAGTTGTCAGTTTCCTTCAGGAAGCTGAGTAGAAATCCTTTGGCTGCTTTGTTGAAGTCATGTTTCTCAAGTAACTAATCACTCTTGTTACTCTTACTTTTTCCTTTCTATCTGTTAGAAAGATGGAGGGAAGATTTGCACTGTTTTTTAAGTAGGGGATACCTGAGACAGGGAGAAACATAAAGATGAGTTTCAGGAATAACAGAACCTGCATCTTCCAAGATCCAGCTTCCTGACCACTGAGTAGTGCTGTCTCACCCATACATTTGTTATCTTTTAAATCCTGTCAATTTAACAGAAGATTTTTTGCAGATTTAAGGAGGAAAAAAAAAAAAAAGAAGGTAAGTCTGGACTTGCAGGTAACTGTTTCAAGTTCTCTTTGCAAAAATTTGGGTGGTGATCAAAAACATAAATATTTGAATTCCTGATTTTGTTCTAACTTCTAGGTACTTGTTTGCCCTATTATTTTTTCAGACTCATTGAAACAGTTATTCTGTATAGCTCTTGGCGTGGAGGAGTACTGTGCTCTAGAATAAGATTCCAGGCTGGATATTTCTGTAGGTTTTCACAAAGGAAGGTTGTAGGTTAATGAATATGTGGACTGTCAGTGTCTCCCATAAGGAGCTGTGGTGTATTGGAAACGGGTTGCTGTAAATAATGCTGGCTTAGAGACGCAAACTGCAATTGCAGTGTGTGGAGGGCAGGGCCACAGGCTCCTACAAGTGCTGAAGGAACACTTTGTCAGATGGCTGGCACATTTTTTGCTTTACAGAACTGGGTAAAGGAGGGGGAGGAAATAGGAGGGAGAAATGTCATTTTAACCCTGAGTGCATAGATAGCCCAAAGTGATACAAGCAACTACAGAGAACAGTGCAACCCGGCTGCCTTCATGCTGGCATTTGAAAAAATAGCTCAAGATAATGCTTTGAAGGGTAATGTTATTAAAAAATTAATAAAGTCCCCACTTTCTTTTATTGATATTGATATCAAGAATGAGATGACTAATATGGGTGAGAGAGTGATTTGAAATGATTTTTGGATGGCTTTTATTTTTTCTTCCTTTGAAAATTTAGATGAAGTTAATTATGGAATGGCAGCAGCATCTGAACTGAAGGGAGTGCTTTTATCTCACCTCCTGCTTTTAAAATAGCTGTGCTCTTATCTCTGCTTTGAGGAAGGGGGTGCAGGGGGAGAGCACCCCAGTAGGACCCGGCGGTCACCAAATGAATGAAATGCCTTACAAGACCTGAGGCCATTAAAGGCCTCAGCAAAGATATTAAGAGCCTGCCAATGTGCTGATAGCACGTTTTGTGTTAATCTGATGAAGGAAGCAGAGGAGCTGTTTCCAGCATAGGCAGGTGCAGTGTAGGGAAGCACTTCCTGTGCCCAGCGAGATGGGCTCTGAGCTGCTCTGGGCTGTAAGGGGAAAGTGTGATGTGACACTGAGACAGAGGACTGAATGCAAAACCCCGTGAGGATGAGGCCCTGGCTGGGCATGAAGGGGGAGGCAGGGAGCTGAAGAACTAATAGCATCGCTGCCTGCTAATCCCATCAAGGCAGAAATTGTCTTTGCTCTTGTGTTTTTTACCTGGAGATGTGCGTGCAACAACCTGGGGATATGCGTGGTGAGATCCCAGCTCGTGTGAGTGCTGCAGTCAATACTGCTGTGTCAGGGTGAACCTTCATTAAGCTGCTGGGTAATGAGCCTTATAACCCTGTTACAGGCAGAGGTTAATCCTGCTGCATGGTGTACTGGGTAGCACCAGCAGCTTCAGGGGTTATCCATCACTTCTCAGTGACACAGGACATGCCTGCACAGGCACATCTAAGAGGTTCAGATCCTTTTGAGGAAACAGGCATATTGCAGTGGATGAAGCCTGATCTGACGTTCTATAACCACCTGTAGCCAATGGTCCATCTCTTGTCCTGCTGAGCTGTGCTGGACAGACTTTTGATGGTGGCTGTCCTACTTCTGAAGTGAAAGAGCCTTTAAGAAAGTAATCATTCCTAGGATTTTTATATTTCAGGTCACCAAGGCAGAATCCATGTGAGGGGAGATCTTGGATATGCTCAGGGCTTTGGGCTTCACCCTTCTCTCAATGACTGAGGATGGTAGCTGAAGTTCTACGGCAGCCCCAGGAGAGTAAGTTTGTTTGAAACTTGTTAAACCACCTTTTGGGATCCAAACATCCCCTTAAACAGAAGCAGCAAAGATCATCTTTACCAAATGAAATGTGACAGGTCCAAAGGCAACGGGGAGGAAATTAAGGGGAGGGAGGGATAAGAACATGAGCTGTTATCTGGAAACAAGCTTGTGCTGTACTCTTTGGAGAATGTCTGACTTCACACCATCAGTCACCTACGAAGGATTCCTGAGGCTATGGAGGAGCTTTCCCTCACCATTTTCGACTGTTAGGAAAATGCCAGAAGGTCTGTCTGCCCTTATCTCTGTTCAGTCTGAGAGTTATTAAGATGCCTGAAGAATTTCACATTTTATTTGTGCCTGTGGTTATGTCTCTTCTGTCAGCTTCATTTTACTTGTCCCTTTGGTGAAGGTATGCTTGCTCCTGTGCATGCTCAGTCTGAAGACTGTCTTCTGGCCCTTGCTTTCTCTTCAGCTTACATGACTGCTGATGGAACATAATTCAAGGAATTAAAGTTATCTGAACTTTTACAGCATGTTTTCACAGCCCAACATCTGCCAGTGGTTCCTATCACAGTTTGAGATAAAGCCATCTTATATAGGCTTTGTACCCTCTTGTATGATGGGTTTTAGATTCATAGAATAATTTCAGTTGGAAAATACCTTTAAGTTCATCAAGACCAACCATTAACTGAGGACTGTGAAGTCCACCACTAAACCATGTTCCTAAGCACCACATCTATACATCTTTTAAATACTTCTCCAGAGATAGTGACTCTACCACTTCCCTGAGCAGCCTGTTCCAGAGCTTGACAACTGTTTTGGTGAAGAAATTTTTCCTAATATCCAGTCTTCATCTCCCCTGGCACAACTTGAGGCAATTTCCTCTCATCCTGTCGCTTCTTGCATGGGAGAAGAGACCAACTCCCACCTCACTACAACCTCCTTTCAGGTAGCCATAGAGAGCAATAAGGTCTCCTCTGAGCCTTCTTTTCCCCAGGCTAAACAACCCCAGCTCCCTCAGCTACTCTTCATTAGACTTGTGCTCTGTACCCTTTATCAGCTCCATTGCCCTTCTCTGGACAAGCTCCAGCACTTCGGTGTCTTTCTTGTCACAAGGGGCCCAAAACTGCACACAGGTGTGGCCTCACCAGGGCTGAGTACAGGGGCACGATCACTGACCTGGTCCTGCTGGGCCACACTGTCTCTGATACTATTCCTGAGCACCCCTCTTCTGAAGTGGCAGACTGGAAAAGTCTCCCTAGCAGCACACCAGCACTGGCTTGGTAACAGCAGGCTTGCCCAGCATCTGAGGCACCACTCATCCTAACGCAGTGATATTTTCAGTCAGCAGCCTGTGCAAGGGGTAGAGTACTTCCCTGTAAGCAAGACCCTGGATTCAGACAGATTGGCAGTGCACTAGTTATGACACGCTCGTGGTTTTCAAGTGTCTTGTTTTTTCCAGTGGGAAATTATAGCTTTGGCTGTAGTCTGGTGAGCTTAGGAGTCACAACTAAAGGAAGAAACTTTCAAATCCAGGTTCTAAACCAATAAAACATCTCAGATGGTTACTACTGAGTTTATGGCCCAGTGAATAAACAAATCGCTGTGTGATCCTTCGTGCATCTAGTCTGCCTATCTTCATTTCCCCCCTGCAGCCTACCCTCATCACACAAAAATCAAACACGAGGCAATATATTCAAATGCAATGTGCAAGTCTCCTTTTCCTTCTCTGGCAGGGCTTGTTTTTTGTCCTGTGCTACAGAACAAGGGGGCCGTGAACATACGAACCTGAATTCATGGCTCCCCCTCTGGTTCAGCATGAAATTACTCGGATATTTTTCCAAGATCGATGAGTTGCCATCATGTCCCAACAAGCTTGCACTCCCTGGTAGGGACATGAAAAATGATCCTTTGTCTTTTGTGTGACGCTGGCTGTGGGTGACAAATGCTTCCCTCTTTATGCCCGTTTATGTTATGGCATTCTGCATCTTTGTAGATAAGCTGTGTGGTAGTTCCCTCATTAATCAAACATTGCTGGCCTATGAACTGGAGGCCTAGAGCACTCTCTGCTAGATTTGACCCAACTGAATGCAGGATAGAAGGGGCTGATGGTTCCGGGAGGACTGGGATGATGTCCAGTAAAATCATATTTCTTTGCTGAGAGCCGTGCACTCAGATAAACAAGTGAACCCCTGGAGTATTAGTCTGATTATTTAGCAACCTCTCCTTGAACTGCATAAAGCATTTAATCTTCTTTAGTCTGCAAGTAAACCAGTGATTCTCAGTTAAGGTAATAGTAAAGGGAAAATTATCAAGAAATTGTCACTGGGTGCTTTTAGACAGGCTTCTGGAAAATGCCAACAAACAGCACTTTATCATTTTCTAGTTGAAAAATATTAGTTCCAAGCTTTTAATTTTGGAATGTTGAATGACCTCCTAAACACACTCTGCCCCCCAAGTGAGACTGCTAATGAAACAAACAGATGTTGATTTGAGCAGAGTAAAAGGACCTCATAAAGATGTGCTTTGAAATAGCCAGACAGAGCAAATTACACAGGAGACTATGGAAAAGAAAGTGATGGAAAACTGAGAGCAAACACCACAGTTCATATTGTTCACCAAATGGTTCAACATGGGAGTGGAAAGCTGTTTAATTATCTTCCATAATCTGATATTAATAAACCATTTTCTAACCAGGAAATGTTGGGCTGATCATTAAAGAATTGTAGTCCTGATCAAGCACAGGGGCCAGTCGCATGCATCTGTCTGTGTCTGTGCATCTCACTGCTGTCTCCGGGGCTGTGCATGTCAGCAATGACATTTGTTTGCTTTCTATTTTAAGCAATGCCTGGGAGAAAAATATAACTTTTTTTGTTTGCCTCTCTCCCAAACTAATGTAATTTGAAATGCTGTGCCAGGGATTCTGGAAGGCCCGAGGCAAAAGTCGAAACTGTGACCTTCTGAATATTAAACTGTATCGTGGCAAGTTGAGCATTCCTCAGAAAGGGAAGGGGCTGGGAAGGATGGCCCTTGGGCTGTCTCCTTCATCACTCCCCTCTTTCTAGTCCCTCTGCCCTGTCTCTGGACCCCTTGTGTTCCATGACAGCAGGCTGGCTGAGGCTGCTAGCTGGCCTTTCAGTGGCACTTTCTCTCTGGGAATTGCTGACTGCTTTACAAACACTATGACTTAGGCTTTATAAGCTACTGTGAGGGTACAGAATGACAAAATCAAATAATTCACTTATTCTAAGTATGTGCATTGGAGTGTAGCATAGGTAGTGGAATCTGCCCCAAGACTGCAGGCTGAGGAGAAACCCTAAGCTCATTTTATTGCTGCTCTTCCCAAAGACCTCTGCTGCTGGAGCAATAGTGTCTCTGCTTTACACCCATTTTCCCTGTCCTAGTTCATGGCAGCCTGCTTTGTTGGCCCCTACTATGGCACTGGAAGCAGTTATCTAGATGTTGAGCACTTTGGGAAGTTAAAAGTGATTCACTTATACTAAGATGAAGTCCCTTAGGGTGGGAAGAGGGGAGGTGACACGTTTGTTTTGGGCCCAGCTACCAAAACTGGAAGGAAAGGAATGACTTCTAGAAGTACACTTAACTACAGAGTAACTCCCTGCCTCATCTGTACTGACTACATGGAGGTAACAAGCAAAGCAATATCCAAGCCACACACATCTCCATAGCTTTGGTATTTTGGTGTCTGATGTTCTGATACTTTCAGTAAAAATTAATTGTGCTATTCTGTTGGCCAGAGTCTCCACAGCAGCCTCATTAACACACAGCCAAATGTTTCTCTTCTGAATTGCTGAACTAGAAATCAGTTTTGTTTGCTTGGCTGGTGTTTTTTGTTTGGTTGGGGTTGTTTTGTTGTTGTAGTTGTTGTTGTTTTGTTGGTTTGGTTTGGTTTTTTGGTTTTTTTGCTGTGAACAAAATGCTTCCTTGTTTCTGCTGTGCCTGGGATTGCACCCTGAAAGGAGAAGGGTGGCAAAGCAGCCTTCAGTCTCTCCATAATCATCAAACAACAGTTTTGCAATTTTTGAGCATCATCTTGCACCTTTCCTTGCTGTATGGCAAGTTCTCTGTTTCCCTCCTGCTTCCTTCTGTCTGTTCATTAAAATTGTTATGATCACGTCTCCCACAGCAGAAATAAGTAGGAGCTGTGGGTACCCTGATGGCCCAGCTTGCTGCTACTCCAAAACAACTGTGGCAGCTGCTCAGTCTCAGAGAAAAATTTTAGTGTCAGTTTGTGCCTTGTACTAGGTTTAGTGAATAATAAAAGTGTAACTTAATCAAAAGCAGATCCTTCTCATGCAGACACATATCAGTTCTGTGTGCATGCAACCACTGCTATCTCTCTGGAGAGAAATTGAAACATCCATCTGCCAGTCCTGCCTCAAAATCCTTATGCAGGCTATTATGCAGTCCCTTACAGAGAACAAAAGCTTTTCAGCTTCTGTATGTAAGCTAGGAAGAAAATAAGATCCAGCTTTAACCTGGTGGACCTCATCGGCAGAGAGAGGTGAAACAGCCTGAGCACAGGGTTTGCTGTGTGAGTCAGGACAGGACCCCTGGATTCTGGCTTGCTCTTTCAACATCTGAGTTGTGTGCACTCGCTTCAGCTGAAAGGGGTAATGATGGAGAGATCTTTGAAAGCATCTGAGAGATTTAGAAGTGCAATATGTGTTTCAGAATGTAGCTCTTCATGCGTGTTCAATACACCATGGCACAGCTCTGTGTTACTACAGGGTGTGTCAAAACATATATTGTCCACAATAGTTTTGAGGAAAATAGGTGGATTATCAAGAACTGGGCATAAGTAAGTGTCTCGTCAAAAACCTGATCAACACGTGGTTGTTTTTCATTACATTGAATCAGCTTTTTGCTGATCTGGGCATCATATGCTCAGTCCTGCTGACAGTGCCTAGAGAGCTGCTTTTAGCAAAGGAAATGTCTCTATCTTACCCCTCTCCTCACTGCCTATCAACTGCCCTGATGGCTGAGGCATCCTAGAAGCCATTCATTAGTTCTAGCTGTATGTTTGCTATGTTTTAGTAAGGAGTCATCACAGTGATGTTTAGAAGTGAATTTTGCCTAACTTTGGAAGACTCTTGGGCCAGCAGCTAAGGTCAAAACCTCAGATTAATGTGATTTGAGGTTGGATTTATTACTTAGACTTTCCCAGAGGTTTCTGTGCAATGCCACAGCTTTTAAACCTGATTTCAATTCACCTTGCTTAGACAAACTTTTCTGTGGTCTTCCTGAAGAGCAAGGGCCTGATAGGACATCTCTAGGATGGCTAGGACCTGTCCAGTTTGCAAGAGTGTTTCTTCATGGCCTCTGATGGCATACCACCCTCTGACCTGGATTGCAGGTGAGGAGCAGCATCTGCAGCGCCCAGGAGGAGAGTGGGGAATAGGGACCACAAACCTCTGCCACCAAGATGACATCTCCACAGGGAAACAGGAGTTTACTTACCAAAGGTGGAAATGGTGCACTGGAGTGTAGCAGCTGGCTTAACTGGCAGAGCTGCTCTCTGTCCACAGTGGGACTGGGATGGTGGATGGGGATGCCTGCCAAGCCTCCTCAGTCAGTGTTGCCTTGTTCAAGAGAGGTTTAAAGGCAGGGAGGGAAGGAGGGAAGTCCCTACCACTGGGGCTCTCCATTGTTTCTGCCTGTGGAAATGGCTCCTTTCTCAGTGGTAGTAATCACTCAGGGGATTTTAGAGGGGCAGGAGGCAGGATTGGATGGATGGGGCAGCATGGCAGCAGCTAAAATGAGACTCTTGCAAGGGGCAGGGGGAAGGCAGATGGCTCTGAGCCTGCAGAAGAATGATGAGGTGTCAAGGTCTCAGGGCAAGGATTGCTCCCTGGGATGACCTTGAGGAAATCAGTGTTTCAGTGCCCCCTCTTTCACAGGGCCCTCTCAAACAGCCTTAGGAGCTGCAAGAAGGGACATGAGAGGAGACTTCAATGGCTGCAGGAAGGGGAGAGGGGGTCCCTTGATCTCCCACCATCTGGGTAGGATGAGAAGCAGTTGGCTGAAAATTCACACCCAGACTAGGGACTGGAAAAATATCTTTGTAAAAAAGGCAGCAAGGCATGGGTTCTGCTTCAGAAAATGTCTTGTGCCAGCTGAGGGAGAGTCCTCAGAAGTGGCAGTGCACGTGCCTCCTCCCCAAGTCACTCTGCATCACCTACCTCCCAGAATTCCTGCAAACTGTGCTATGGCTCTGATCACTGCTTGTTTACTGACCCTGTCCCGGTGCTACACTTGCTGTGGAGTCTTCTCCAGGTCTCAGTACCTAGGTTGCTATCTTGCTGTCCTTTCAAAATGTACCCTTATTTCACGTCTTTCAGCTTGTGGTGTGGAAAAAAGAGCCTGCTCTCTTAAAGAAGCTTTTCCTAGTTTTGAGCAATTCCCAGCCTGACCTGGAGAGATGCAGGCAACAGTTTGTGTACAGGAGAAGTAATGCAGCCATGGTAAAGAGTTAGCCACTGGCCGTTGCAAAGTATTGTAATAAACGTTTCGTGGAGGTGGGTGATGGAGAAAGGACAGAGAAAAAATCAAATGGTCTTAACATCAAAGGAGGAGAGAGAGGCAATTAACATGGTCAGATGTAGGAAATCTGGCAGGGGAGATGACCAGTACCAGAATTTGCACTGACATCCTCCTGTCCAGACCCTATCAATCTTGCTAGGGAATTTGACAGGCAAGAAAAGTCAAAGAGCAGCCGAGGGATTCTGAAATCAAAGGGCTTTGAAAGCTGGATCAGAGAATAGAGCAGTTTTCCCATCTGCTTTGAATTTATCATTGCTAATGAGGAAGCAGCCTCTGGTCTGAGTGAATAGGTTTGACCAGAGGGGTCACTTGATATATCCATCATGTAGGCTATCGAGGGACTCTCTCCAAGTTAACCCTTTCACTGTCAGGTACATACAAATGAGCAATTCAAACTGAGATGGCACAAGGAGGGAGAGAGCACGCTTTTTGGACTCCCAGATCAGAGGGTCCTGTTTATCTGTCTGTCTGGTGGGAGCTCTGGCAGACAGAGGTGAAAATCCTAGCATCAGTCCATCCTGCTGATCGTGTCATAAGCAGTTGTGAGTCTTCTGCTTTCTTGCTGATTTGGCTGTGGTCAGTCTTTTTCTTGGAATCCAAGATAATGGTTGAGCATCACTTTGCCCAGTAATGTATAATTAATTTATATACAAAGCTGGAAGTGGTTGTGTCAAACACTTATTTACAACTAGGCCGGGCCCCATGTACTGCTCAGGTCGGATGCTGTCCCCGTCAACAGAAGTTATGTGAGGTCACAAACCTCCATCCCCCAGCCTCCCGGTCAGGGTTCATAAGCAGTGGGGACAGCACCACATTTGGATGAGGAAACAGACTGGAAAATAGGCTGATGAGAGTGAGAGAAGTGTTAGAATTAATTAGAGGCCTTTAGCAACACATGAGAAAAATTGGTAGCCTCATTATTTAAGTACCAAAAGCCAATTTTCCCATTCCAGATTCATAAAAATTTTTCTGTGCTTTCTGCCCTTCCCTGCCCTAAATGCTGATGCCATCATGTTTGATTTTCTAGGACTCCTTCTCATAATGCTAAAGGCACAACAGCCAGAGATGAAAGCCATGGAGATCTGCTTGCTGAGGTTATGATCCCCAATTATCATTCAAGACTGCTGCCTGTCTGCAAGGCAAGAGCTATAGACAAGGCTCACAGAGCTGCAAATCTTCAGAAGGGGACAGTGTGCAAGAAGAAATGTTGGCATGTGAGCCAACCCTGACTCACCACTGAAGAGATTGTCCAGGTAAGCCAGGGAGCCTTGATTGCAACAGGGAGCTTGGTGGCTCACACTGCAAAATTACACTCCATCTCCTCTCTTTAGCACTGCAGAGCTCTGAGCCAAGTTGGCCATTGGAAAAGACATTGGTTACAAAGGTAGGTTCAGGGGTTGAGTTCAGAAAACTTGCAGAGCATGTGAATGGATGCTTGACTGGGTCCATCTCCTGTGAATCCTTTTCTAGCTGTTGCATTAAGAGTATAGAAATCTGGCAGAAAGTAAACCCCCTTGCTTTCCAGCTGGTCCTCAGAGGTCAGAGAGGCTGGGTGCAGTTGGGTTTAATTTCTGATAATGACCAATTCAGTACTATAAGGTTGGCTATGTTCACTAAGATCCCAGATGCACAAATACTGTGGGTCACACTGAAAGTCTGGTCACAATTGCAGTCACAGATTCACATATAGTGCAGTTTATCTATGACACTCTAAGTCTGATTGAGTTCAAAAGAACTTTCATGAATACAGATTCACAAATAGGGCAGGTTACAGCTTCTTGTGAGATTGTTAGTGATAAATTCACTAGACCTGCAAAATATAAATGTATTGTGCTATGTACAAGTGTTCCCATGTATACTCCAGTGCAGTCAGAGGCACAAATCTTACCAAAGAGGTGTCACTGTTTTTTGAAGGAGAGAGGAGCAAGCCCATCGACTTGTCTGCAAGGTGAGGTCATATTCTCATCCTCTGCCACCAAGGATTTCGAATGCCCATTTATACTTCTGGGAGAAGTTGAGGTGAGACTGTTATTGCCATCATAAATGATGGTGGGGGACAGAGGAGGGAGGCAGGCCTGTTATATTTAAATGAGGGATATCAAGAGTTACATAGAGAGCGACTACAAAGTGTGTGTGGTTTAGAACAGAACCATGACATGTTGGTGCATCAGTGTTGTTAGTGTTACTCCCTCTTCCACAGATTCCAGCAATAAGAGTCATCCAGCCAGCCAGATAACCTATCACCCCATCAGCAGGCCATCATGCCCACTCATGCTGAGGTAATCTCTTCACCACATAATCTCACAACATATCTGATGGAAATCCCTTCAGTATGTATCTCATGGCATATCTCATGGTTTTAGGCCTAGTTCCTGCATGCAAAACACATTTAAGCCTTTAAACCACATTTAAAGCAGAGGATGAGATGGATTAGCCCCATCCAGTCAGAAGGGGATACAATATGGCCTTAACTTGGCATTTGCAACCTGACCTGTCATATCTGAATGAAGTAAGTGTAAGGAGAAAGGTGTTGACCTGCCTATGGCTGCAGTTAAAGTCAGTGCGGTTGTGTGTGCTCTCAGGCGCTGGAAGCAGAAGGCACTGGTGAGTTAGGATGGCTCAGCAATGATGTGTTAAAAGGTAGTGGGCTGATTGTGTAGCTGAACCCTGAGATTTGCATGAGTTTAAAACCATAAAATGCAATTACTCTCTAGGGACTCATTCGCAACCAGACTTAGTTTGTGATCAGACAAAGGAATGTGACAATGTCTCTACTGTGCCCTGTCATCTTTCTGCCCTTCTGGAAGACTTCCTCTCCTGAAGTATTTCTACTTTAGCTGTCTCCTTGAATGTCAGGATATGTAGTTTTAGGGCAATCTGTTGTCTGACTTCAGCACTGTTGCACAGAGCCTCTTAACGGCACTTCTGGGCCTGCTTTGGTGGATTTGATTATGTGGTAAATATCAAATAAAAGAGGGTCTCCGAGTGGATGAAGGATACTGCGGCCATTGGTTAATGTGATGTTTAGGATTATGTTTTAAAGTAAAGCGTTGGGAATTCAAGAGACAGTGAGTTTTCAAGGACATTTTAGCTACTGGGAGTGTTTAAACCTGGAAATATACAGTGTTGATAACACAGCCGGATTAAAGCTTGCTGTATCAGATTCAGCACAAATTTGGTTGTCAGCTAGTAGCTACAGCACAAAGTCCTTAAGCAGCAGTTAATTCTCTTACTTGGAGGCCTTTCTGCTTGCTGCCTGCTAAATTCCAAATACTGGCTCACAATTGTCTGTTGAGAGCACCGTCAATTCTCAAATCTCCCCTCCCAGCTGCTACCTTCCCTACTGCTGTACTCAGCCTGGCTCAATGAACAGCTGACTGAACTCGGCGCTGAAATCAGCAGGACCAGGTGCATTCACTACATACTCTAAGCATGGCATGGCTTGGGGATTTAGCCTTTTGGGCTAGAATTAGTAGATATATTTTTAACACAAGCTGTTTTTTCCGCTGATATAGGTATTGATCTTCTAAATCCAAGGTTTTGCTTCGTCTAACCTGAGTTATATTACCTAGCAATCAGGTAATGCGTGTTAAATTAAGTCTATGGTGCGGGTCACTCTCAGCCTGCCATTTCTCATCACTAGGCTGACTGGTGAACATTTATACTCTGGTTGCTCTCAAGGAGCGTAGTAAAATTGATCCTACTTCTCCCTGCCTCGGGCCCTCTCTTTTTTTTCTTTTTTTCCCCCTGTAATGCTCCTAGCACCAAAATAAAAAAGGTAAGCTGTATTCATTGGAGCAGTATGGATGCTGTCACTGCGTTCCTAACAGCGCCTGACTGGATAGAGAAGCCTGTGCTGCCTGCAGTCATGTCACAGATTAACACCAAGGAGCCCCAGTCCTATGTCTTTGCAGCAGACCTGCCCTTCAGACTGTACTCCAAACTGGACAGGAAGGTGCTAACACAGCATGAAAAACAGCTGGGGGGTTAAGCAGGGAGAATCTGTGGAGATGGCTTGGTTTTGCTTTTGTTTTCAGAAGCACAGTAGGACTGTTGGTCATATAAAGGCAGTACATAATGACAGGGACTCCAGGAACAAGTGATCTTTTTAGCGTTGGATTCAGATGACTCCTGGTGGAGGGCTCCTAGGCGTGCAAGGGAAGGAAGAGAGGCAGAAGCACCGGTTAAGAGGCTGTTTTATAATTATAAAAGAGCTTGTGACATTTTCTGTATAAGTCAATGTAAAATAGATCTCAAGGGGGTAGTAATAGACCTACAAACCTCTTTGTGGGCCAGCCCGAATAAAGGACATCACCAGAACATAACTAGTTCATTGCAGGCATTTCACTGTCAGGTGTGGGATGTCCAAACATCATAAATTCTATAATATAAGTAAGTTAATAAGGCAATAATGGCAATGATGAAGTCCCTGGTTGATTTCAGAAAAAAATTAAATCTGTATTTCTATTTCACTTAGGATGGCTGAAGGCCCCTTTACTGTTCCCTGCATCTGCTTCATCTCAGGTTTATTTGAGTGATACATCATCACTCCACCCATGAGACATCCCTGGTGTCTGCAAGCTCTGCAGACCTTCAAAAGGCCTGCAAGGCTGTATTGCCTTCCAGGGCATATTTATTCTGGACCAAATCTTACAGCAAATGACTGAAACCAGGCAACTTTGACAAAAGCCCAAAACACCCTGGGCAAAAGGGACCTTAGCTATGAAAATGAAATTCATGTCAGCGAGTCAGTCAGAGTCATCCAGGCTTGATTCATTTGGAAGTGCCATCCTCACTCTCCATGCATATGTGCTCCGCATAGCGGGGAATTTAAATACATGAAATTTATTTCTCATGCCCATTTATCTTCCCAGTCACAGCTGTATGAAAGGAGAGGCAAGGCTAAGTGACAAGATCCTACTGGAGAGGTGGAGAAGAGAAGGAAGCCTATCCAGGGAAATCATCTGGATAGTTGCCGATTTACTGGAATTGAGACAAAAGCAAAGGGGGTTCTTCCTAAACAAACAGATGAACTGGTCTTGCATTGTGGTCTCCATTCACAGTTTCCTTGTGAAGCCTTTCATATGAATGAAATAGAAGGACACACTGTTAAAGTGGGTCAGGGAGAGGTGAAGAGTTGCAATCAGCTATAAACCCCATCAGGACACGCTTCCTTTGAAGAGGGTTGTTATGGTGACTTAGGTGTTAGTTCAGCAACCAAACCCTGTTGTATTTTCAGAGCAGTGTGGTACTGTGCTCCCGAGGAACTTGAGAGAGAGTTAAATTCTGCCAAATACTGTTTTCTTTTTAGGCAGCAGAAAATCATTTCAGCCTTCACTGTCATGGAGAACACAATACTCTGGTATTGACACTTTGTCTTGGCAATATGCTCAGTGTGCTTGTAAGTTCCTTTACCTACACACTTCAAGAGGCTTAATGCCAAGTGGATCAGTTAATTATTCCATCACCCCCAAAATAGGCACAACCTGGTTTTCTACCTGCTAGGCAGAAGTCAGAAGTAAAGCGAGATGCTCAGAGTCACAGCAGAGACAAGCAGTTGGCTCAGAAGTCTGCATTTCCAGGCCTTACACTCACCCCCACCAAGGCTACCTGTTTCAGTTTTACTGAGGTCTCAGAGGTGACATCAAAGCCTCCAGTTCTGCAGTTAAATACCGAACACAGTCGCACTATCCAGAGCTGGACATGCTGTGGAGCCTGGAGAGCTGCAGCTGCTCTCCTGGGCCCTCTTTGTTTCTGCAGTCGAGGAGCTGTGAAAGGTTTGATTTCTTGCGGGGCATGCAGAGGTCTAAGCAAAACCAGGCCATGGTCCAGAGTTGCACCAGCTCTATGCTAGGCGATATTCCTTCTCCAGAACACTGCTAATGTGAATAAGCTGCCTGTACTTAAGAATAAATATCATTAGTGACCAGGATATTTATTTTGTATGCAGTGATCATCCCCAAAGATTTTTCCCCCTCTCTAAGGAAATACTAATTAATTGAATTTCATCACCTGAAAGTCACATTCATTTTCAGTTACTAGCAGGCTAGTACTTAGCTCTCTTCATCGCTTCAACTAAGGCATTAGGACAGTCTGTGTAATCTATTTTTTTTTTTTAAAATTTGGTGCTTTTCATTTATTATTGAAATTTTGAAATAGGATGGTGTTCTTTCACTGCCAGAGTGCAGTCTGCTCTGGAGTGGAGAATGACAGAGTGTATGATACAGAATGGTTTAAGAAAATGGAAATGTAGAGGAAGAAGAAATTTTAACCAAAAATGCCACAACAATCACTTCTCTTGGAGGAAGTTGTACTGAGATCTCTTCTGACACTGCAGATTGGATGGACTCAGAGGGAGGGTTATCAGAAATGTATAAGAAGTATGTGAAGTTCCAAAGAAAGTACTTCAAACCTCTGAAAATTGGGCCATTTTTCTATAAGCTGTCATTGGTGACACAATCCACCCATTAAACTGCATAGATAAGCCTTACTTATCTAGGAAAAGATAAGACCACTGCTGTGTCAAACAGCTAGAAATCTGATCCTGAAATAACTAAAATATTTTGGTGATGCATTACAAGCAAGGGACAGGATCCATGTAGTTGCTGATGAGGATACCGTGGCAGAGTTGGTCTCCTACACGGGGCTGTGAAGACAAGGTCTCTGCCTCAGAGAATGTGCAGTCTAGAGAGGTGGTGTGCAAACTAGAAGTCAGAATGAAGGTGCACCTTCATTAGATTTCTTGCTTAGCTATCTTAGTTAATTTTTTGAAAGCGTAGGAAAGGTTTTTATTTTTTTCTTGCCTAAGGACAAGGCAAAAATGTGTCTAGCTTTTATTTCATTTAAAGGGTCTTTGCTTTATTGAGAACTATGTTACCACACCCACAAGGGAGCTCTGAACATGTCTATTTCAGTGCCTTTAATATTAGCCAGAACTTCTAAGACAGCACCAAAGGGAAAAATGAGGTCACTGGAAAGCAATGGCTAGAAATCGTAAATAAGATTCCTTATAGGGCTTATGTGGGAGATGAGAGTGATAGTGATGTTTGAAGTTTACCATCTGTGCCCAGGAAAAGGAAAACATCCTGATACACAGATGGCCAAGTACATTTTCATGCTGTTCTTTTCAGAGAGGAAAAAAAAAGTAGTCTCTAAATGCAGTTCTCATAACTTTGAGTTATGCAGTGCACTCAAGTAATGCTTTTTTGTTTTTTTTTATTTCTCTCTGATCTTCTGTTTATTTATTTGTCATCGGATATAAAAGCATAGCAGTTGTCTCTTGACATCCACTTCAAACTTTCTAGACTTTCTGTCATTCTGGCATAGTAGAGCATGGAATGATACTGACTGATATTAGTGGATTGAAAAAAAAGAACATTCAAAAGTAATGGTCATGCCTCTGCAGAGGCATAAAAAATGAGATAAATGCAGAAACAGGCTTCGGAATGAGGCCCCAGTGCCTAAGTGCCACCAAGCACTAAGGAACCAAAATACTTGGAACAGTGTGCACCTTACTGATTCTGGTCATAAATCTCCTGTGAACTTTATACAGCCCTGCCCCTGTGTGGAGGAGAGACACAGCTTATGGAGCCTTCCTGACCTGTATGGGGCTTTGTTTGGAAGTGAAGATGCCATTTTTCTCAAGACTTACTGATATAGAATGGGGGTTTGAATACCCCCGGACCTACATCCCTGATACAGTTGTAAAGAGGTCAGCATTTCCACTCAGGCCTGTCAGTGCAAGGCCAGGCATTGGTACACTGCAGTCTTTTCATCCAGGTTGCTTATCACTTCTTTACAGCATAGTGCAGAATGTCAAAGCGAACTTCTATTTTTTCTCTTTTTTTTTTTTTTTTTGGTAGGAAGCTGAAAAGCCTATTGCAAGGTCCAGATTTTCCATGTAAAGTTTCTCCTGCATCTTATTTGCATGGCTGAATTATAGCCCTCTAAATTACAAACAAAAGCACGGGCCAACTCTAGCTAACAGCTCTAATGGACGCTATTATATTTCTGCTGCTAGCTGGCACTCAACCTTCACTATCTCATCAGCATAAAGGGATGCTGTCAACTTGACAAATTGTGTCTTCCTTGGGGGG
>VZRE01010084.1:298812-309870 GCA_013396775.1 Cephalopterus ornatus
GGGGGAAGCGCCATACCTACTATTGTTTCAAACCAGTCTCTACAGAAGAGTAACTAGAAGAGGGTAAGGATGCAAACGGGGTGCTATTTAACTGCCTCTGTTCAGTGTGTTTACTTGGCATATTTGACAGCCCTTTGTGGTGTGTCGGTGTTGCTAGTGTGCATTAGAACTTCCCCTCCCAGGCTGGCAAGATAATGCCTCCTGGGAGGTGGGGGTGCAGAAGGGTAAGTGAGGAGAGGGAATGCTTTCATCCCCAGCCTTGTATTAACAGCAGCAGCGAGTGAAAAAACAACGAGAGAATATACATTGCACAGGATGCCATTGTGCTTGGTGCACTGTTTTAAATTGATTTCTAACGTGCTTGGGAAAGAAGGAATTCTCCCTCACCCCACCTTACTTCCTTGTCTGGAGGTGATTTTTACAGTGTCCTGCTCACTGCTGTTTAAAGACAAATCCATGCAAAACTTACATTGTCTGAGTTGATAGACCAGTTTGGAAACATTCCAAATTGTCAACATCCCTTTAAACACAACACTGTTCTTTCCCTTGTTTGCCCTTCTGGGTGCCAAAGCTGTCCCCAGAGGACATTGCATCTAACCTGGCAAACAAAAGGAAGCGTTCCTACTTCTTTGTGATTAAAATGACTGGCACACTGCAGAAAACCGTCTGCTACTTCCATCTCTGCCAGCCTCGCTTCAAATGTGCTCAGCTGCCTCAGCCCACAAATATGTGAGCAGTTTAGAGACTTTTTGCTAACCAGTAGATAATATTGCCCTTCTGTTTTGGTTCTATTTGGACTACGATGGTCACTCATTTGCTCCCATATTCTTAGGAGGACAGCCCAGACTACTGGTTGCTGGTGAGAAACTGGCGAAGGAATAGAAATGGGAGACCAAGCTCGCCATCTCCTGGGGAAAAGAAACTTATGCTTTTTCAGGAATGTTTTATTTCATTCCTTCCTTTCATTCTCACTCTTCTTTCATTCACAGCGTGTTGGCAGGGGATGGTCAGGCACTGTTCTGTGCAGAGCCATGCCAAGCCGGGCAGATCCAGGCCAGGCAGAGCCCTTCTCCATCCCTTCTTATCCCTCCTCCATCGTCATCCTTCTCCCAACTTTGCTGGGTTTTCAGGATCTTGGGGAAGAGTTTGGGTCTGGTTTTGCAGAGGGGGTGAGAGGAGCCCCAGGATGGCCCAAACCAATGAAGTTTTAAAAGCAGATTTGCAGAGCAAACTTAGTTGTTATCACTGCCTCTCCTTCCACAATGTCTCTTAAATCTGCTTGAGAAAGTTTTATAATAAAACATGCTGTGTTAAAAAAGTAATCCTAAATGTGAGTGGAGTCTGTCCCAGTTTAGCAGTCTGGAAATATACAGCTAACTGGTTAACTTATGCCAAATTCTCTCAAAGACAGTGACATCTAGGCTTGAGTGTTTTAGCAAACTAGGATAATGCTGAATCTAAGCTATTTTTTTTTCTCTGTCGAAGATTAGGCCGGATATTTGGAAAAGGCTCTTCCTCCTGGAGGGTGGTTGAGCATTGGAACAGGCTCCCCAGGTAAGCGGCAGCACCAAGCCTGACAGAGTTCAAGGAGAATTTGGGTGACATTCTCAGGCACATGGTGGGATTGTTGGGGCTGTCCTGTGCAGGGCCAGGAGCTGGACTCTATCCTCCTGAGTCCCTTCCAACTTGGGATAATCTGTTGGGATATTCTTGTTGGCTTGCCATGCCAGGTCTGACCCTGCTGTGGTCCTTCTTCTTCCTGTGACACTCGGTAAAACGTGACAGTGAATTATGTCACAGGATGGGTACACAGTGCTGGTATTTTTGTCATATACTTCACATGTACTTCAGCAGCAGCAATGTCAGTGACAAGACTCATAGACACTAATAACTTGAGAAAAGAGGTTTAAAGAGTGTTGAACAGCAACAGTCAGGTTCTTATGTGATTAAAAGGGCAAGGACCGTTTAGCCACTACCACATATGTCCTGTGGAGATCAGGGACATTATGAAGGGTATAGCAGATGATCTAGTTACTATCTAGTCATAGTACGACACCCTAGTTTTCACAGATACTTATATGTCACTTCAGAAACAGATCCTTACAGTGAGGCTTCTAAGGATATCTACGAATTTTTGTGTGTAACTAAAAAAATTCAGGACTTTTTGCACATTCTCATCAGCCTTGCTACAAAAGTGTTCCTGCTTTAGTTTGTGAGGTTTAATTCATGGTGTTTGTAGTGCAGCTGCAGTGCCTTCAAAGTGGGGCCAGGGGATGTGAACCATGAGAGCTGATGAAAACACTGGGCAGAACTGCCAAATACTGATGGTGGGTAAGCCAAGGTCTTGCAGCGTAATGCTACAGGGCTGTGTTAGTGCAGTGATATTCCTGACTCGGTTATTGTAAAGTGGTAAACCAACTGGAGACTAAATTGCATAACGTTAACCAAGTTACACCTTGAAGAAGTCAGTAATTCAACCAGCAAGGCCCAAATGTCACAAGCATCATTAACCTCTTACATTAAAAGCAGAGCAAAAAATCAGCAATTGCCTGTACAACATCTCCATAGGGGGAAAGTGTATGATAGTTGGTGTAATTACTGTGTCATGGAGCAAAGCTTCTGACAAAGGGGTCAAAATGTTTGAAAAGGGTCTGGGGAGGTGGGATTCCTCCGCTGCAAGTGCTGCCACTCTACAGCTCAGTGAGATGAATCTTTTAAGGGGTATATGAAAAGGACTGCTGAATTTATGAAACTGGCTACTTTTGTAGGGGTTATTACAACTCAGAACCAGTAGTTATAATGCAGCTGAAGAAATTACACAACTAGGTATATTGTTCCTAGTACCAAAAACCGAGATTAAGGTGGACTGTTGTGATTTTTAAGAGAGATGTTCACTTAATAAGAGACCTATCCCAGATTTGTTACCAAAAAAAGTTTTTTTCAATCCTGATCTGGGCAGGTGGTTCAGTAAATAAACTCTGTTATCTCCAGTGAAAGTTAGATAGCAAAAAATGGAAACTAACATTTTTAACTTAGGTCAAAACAATTCTAAACCATATTACTAGTAATGAAATACTTTGCTTTAAGTGAAATAGTAAGACCTCAGTTATAAACAAAAACTTTGTATAGATGGTAGTTTTGGAAGAGCTTGAATATGTAATTTTCACATATTAATCCCAAAACTTAAATACAGAGTAGTTATTATACCTTTACCAAACCATCACAAGTCTTGTAAAGTCCTGTACTGTTTTAAATCAATGTTCAAACTCATTAATTGAAGTCAAAGCTAGAAATCTTAAAAGCATTTTATTCCAAAGTTTTTCTTGTTCTCAATCATGTCCATATAATTTTTAGTCTGAACATCCTAAAGTACACATTCTCTTGCAATAAAAGGAAGCATTGTTTGTATCGTCTTGAATAATACCAACTAAGCTTTAATGTTTTTAATGCTTTTTCAACAGTCAGATCCAACATAACGTATGAACTGTGAAATTACAATTTGAATTTAACTTGCATACTTATGCTTTACAAATAAATTTATCATTGTTTTGGTTACTGTATCTGAATTATCACTTGATAATAGTGTACATATGGAAGATGAATTTTCTATTTCTCAAATACTGGAATAAGGATGGAGATTTTAAGCTCCACTTCACCATGAAGGCTTGTGCTTTCCTGGCAGAAGTTAATTCAGGTGATTCGCATACTATGACAGTTTGTTCTTTAGTAACGTCCTTGGACAATTCTTCTCCAGAAATGAAAACTTGAGATGGTGACTCCATTCAAGGGAAATGCAAACTGTTAAGTGCAGAATGGCCACAATGATTCTGAAAGGCACCGTATGCAGAGATTACCAGGCTTAGCCATCAAAAGTGGAGAGGGATTTCACTGCTCTGTGAGTATGAGGGAAAAATGGAAAGGTAAGAAAGAAGTAAACAAAAGAGGATGGTGTTGGCACAGTAACAAGCTGATAACAGAGAAGAGTACATTTAGGCTAGCCCTACCAAATAGCAGCAATATGTGGAGGGAGGGTGAAAATCTAACCGATTTTAAGAGAGCAGCAGTTTTATGATAAGATCACATACGACTGCCTGCAGTCACAGGCATATTATTCTCTGTCTCCATAAAAAGGACTTTAATGTGAAGTACTCCTGCTGGCTGGGTAATGACAGTTCTACTCAGCCTCTCTTGTTTTATATACCTTTTCCGAGCAGTCTCAGCTCTTCTGGATAAGGAGATAAGAGCCAACAATAAAATACAGGCAAAGACTGAAGGAAAGCTGTCACAGCATCCTAAATCTTGGGCTAGAAAATATCAGCACCTTATCGCAGAATGACTTGAGATATACCCCTTGAAGTCATCATGTTTGTCATGTTTCTGATCCAGTGGGCACAGCCCTTTATTAAGGTTCAACAAGCAACTTTTAGCTATATGCAATAGCTCCACTCTGACACTGGAAAAGCCTTCTCAGTTTTAAGTCTTTCTTGTCTTGACAACTATTCTATATTCTTCATTCCATTAGACCCTACTTTTTGGCTATAACTTCAGTATTTACCTCAAGGACTTCGTATTAACGAAGGTTTATTAACTTCCTCAGCTTCTCTAACACTACAGTACTTCATCCTGCATTATTTACCTCCTCTGTGATTCTTACCTTCTAAAATAGTACTATATAAACTACTTGAGATTTTTTTAAGGCTAGGCAACAAAATTTTTTTAAGGCTAGGCAACAAAACTTCCTCAAACTGAAGTCGTCTGTTACAGATGTTTTTCGCAGCTTGAATCTTACAGAACATATTCTTAAACACCCATCTTCTCCTTTCAGATTTCCCTATTATACATGAGACGTACCGGTTTGCCTCAATACCACACTAACCTTTACAATCTTTGCTCAAAGTAGACATTAACAAGCGACTTGCCATGCAGCTGATCTTGATGCACAAGCTGCACTACATTATTACCTTCTAAAGGCACAGGCTTCATTTACACTTATACTCTAAGCCTGCACTCTGTGGGGATACATAAAAGTAATTAACAAAGTTCTTGTAGTTTATGCACACTTCTTGAATGACTTCATGTTTCCAAACACAACAGACTATGTTTTGTGTCTTGAAGGAGAGCCAAATGTTATATGATAGGTGGGACTTTGCCATAAACAAAGCATTTGGATCCAGAGTTCTAGTCTGGAGCACTAGGAAGGCCATCAGAAAGAAGAGTCTATATTTTGTTGATTTTCTGCACTTAACTCCTCCACACTCTCAATGCACACACATTTATAAACTTCTAAATCAGGGTCATCACCTTTAATATTGCACAGAGCTGGTGTCCACGGAAAAAGGTGCCCTGAAACTGTATTATAATGAAGAGAAGACAGTAAAACATGCATCAACCTGAACAGGAAACAAAAGACCCTTCTTCAGCAAGAAACATGCACATCCATTAAACCAGCCTAGAAACTTGGCACCATCACAAAGAGGCTGAGGTAACCAAGGACATCTCTTCCAGACTGAAAAGGATTCACAAAATCAATTAGCATTTAATTCTTTAATTAAATGAAGATTTACACCAACAACAGAACACTTTGGAGAAGTATAGGCACGTACTGCCACAGAAGGGTTTCCTGCAGTAAAGACAACAGCCTTCAGTTCTTTATTTTCCCAGTCTGGTTTTTGTGCAGCAAAAGCAAAGCCCAGAGTCCAATAAACCCCAACATGAATTATGTGAACTCCTTTTTTTCTTTTCAAACAGAAGCAGGAAATTAGTTCCTGCTAAAGATGTTCAGAGGAGTTATTTTGCAAATGGTGCTACTCAGCTGATCAGAAGGGAATGTGCATAATTGCCCTATTTCAAAGCACTATCCTGTAATAACAATCTGCAGCATGTCTGTGCTTCATTGAGAGGGAGAGAGTGCTACATCAAGCATGCACCTCAGTACATGCACATTCCAGAGAGAAGCACCTTCCTTTTCTAATGCTGGAAGGCAGCCCATTAACCAGCTTGAGCCTTTTAGATTCTCATTTCGGGGCAGAGGGATAGCACTTGTTTCACTGACTGCAGCTATTTGTTCTTTCCAGCTATAACCCTTGTGATTAAGCCCAGCTCTGAGCCCTCCAATCCTCATCTGAAATGGTGAACAGCTTTTGTTCAACAATATATTGGGAAAGCACTTCTTGCTATCAGACCAAAAGAAGATTTGAGTGTTAGCTTTTCAAAAGCCATCTCATTAATTCAGTAAGGAAACTTCTTCAGTTTTGTTTTGTTAAAACAGATGACGTGATACACCGGACTGCAACATACGAGAGCTGTAAGTAGAGAATACTTCCCTTCCTTACTCCTGGAATCCATGCCATTGAGTATTCATTTGTTTGCAACAGCAGAAAGTTGGTCCCGAATCCTTCCTAGACCTTCTAACATAGTGTCCAGGGTTTCTTTACTCAGTTCCACAGTTAGTGCAGAAACAACAGGATTATTTCCACATAAGGCAGCATCTTCCTGAATCTTAAAATAGGAACGCAGACATTAGTTGTATTAAAAATTCATTCACGTTTTTCCAGTACCACTACGAAAATCAGTGTTTAATGGGCAGATTAAGAAAAATGCTTTAAATTTGGAATCCAGCTCCATCCTCAAGGACCATGGCACATTTTCTAAGCTGTGTGCCCCACTAGTGAAGTGCACTCCCACTGACAGAGTACAAGTGAGCATCTACTGCCATGATGCTCATTGGGAAATTTTGAAGAGAGTTGCGGCAGGAAGCCACATCTCTTATCAAAAGCATCTTAGCAGATACCACATAGGATACTTAACCCCATCCCACACACAGAAATTAGATTTTTTCCTCATCCTCTGAAACCCACTCATCCCACTTTTACTGGCTGGGGGAAGCCAAAACTCTGCAGAACATAAGCAATAAGTTTAGCTATACTGCCTAAATGATAGATGTGGCCAGTGAAGAAAGTTATTAGTACTCTAAAGTAATTTTCCAGCTAATGAAGTCAGCTAAACATGCTGATGAGCATGTAGAATTAAAGGACAATGACTTCATAATTTAACATCTCTTTTTCTCTAGAGAACAATGGTAATTAGGAATAAATATACTGAATTCTTGCATAATCATGCACAGAAGATTCTCCCTTGAAAGAAAAAGCTTCCCTCAAAGGCCTCATTCCCAGGCTCTTTGGCATTTCAAATATCATCTCTGAGAGAGTCTAATTGCCCACCAGGCAAAAGGCAAGCACCAGATGCCTGTTTGAACTGGTCTGCACTACCACCAGCAAGGCAAGTGTCAGACTTGATTATTTTGGTCCTTTAGAGCCACTAACATCACCTTTAACTGAAGCAGGCAAGTAGGGACTGCCATTCTTATGATGCTGTCTGAAGACGTCTTGATGTCCACCCTCCAGTCCATGTCGACCAGCCGAGGCAGGGAGACTGAGGGATTAAAGAAATGGGTCTGTTAGGCCAGCAGCACATGATTATACCACACCCTGGAGCCTGTGACCATGTGGACCACATACATGCTGCTCTACTTCTGGCTCCAGGAAGTGTACAACACTGTTTCACATCATTTTTAATCTGAAATAAGCCAGTCTCTGAAGGCCTTTTCATGACACTGGAAGGACAAAAGAGGTTCTCCCATCATTACATGCAATGATAGTACAGTGCAAGACAAGCACAGGTCAATTCACAAAGCAGCTGGCAGAAGGAGAGCAGTAAGGTGTCCTCTCTACATCTTCATCCCCTGCCTTGCTGCCTGCAACACTCAACAAGTGTTTCATCAGGAGTTGCTCTGGGACCTGCGTGGTTACTGCTCTGCTCTGAAACTGGTAAAAAAAGCACACAGGAAAGCTCTCAAAATCCAGCAGTATAAAACATGCTATTTCAAGTTCCCAGCCTGTGAACCAAAGCGTCCTGCAGTACAGCAAATGTACTGGTTAACTGCAATTTTCACATGTCCTGGCAATTCGTTACAAATATTTTAAGTGTCATCCTAGTTACATGCAGCCTAACAGAAACAATTTAACAGTCTGCTGTAATACTGACACCAACAGCTCAGGGCTGGAGACCTCATGAGCCCTCCCAAGGAAGTGAGGACAGGTCTAACTTGGCTGCTAAGGAAAGAGCTGTCTCAGTAGGCAATTGCAGCCTGTCTGGATTCTGCCTATCATAGGATGCCTAATTTCCTCCCCAGGGGTTGATTGCTAGTCTTCCGACTGACTCCAGAGGCTCAGGTTGCTTCCTGACTGTGCTTTATTGCCTAACAGAATTTTTTCTCCCTCTCCCGTTGCTTCCCTGTGCAGACCTCCAGGGGGCAGTGGACAACTGGCTGCCGTGCTTCTGCTTTTGGAACACATTCCAGTTCACAGTCGGTCAGGGCCAGCACTTGGCAGCATTTGCAACAACATAAAATGCATCTGTTTAGCCTTGTATGTTAATTTGCAAAGATTGATTGCTGGTGGCTTGGGAGGGGCAGGAAACCATTCACTTTTTTATGTTAATACAGATTAATGTGTTGGAATGCCTGCCTTGGACCACTGCCTTGGTCCCTATGTAATGTATGTCCGATATGTCACAAACACAATACTAAAATAATCCATCAATTCCTAGAAGACAATCTCATTTCAACAGTGTTAAATATTCATCTAATGAATACAAAGACATGAGCATCTGAGCAGAGCTCCTGGGTGGTGCTCCAAGAGCCATACAGCCAGCCTCGCTTCTGGGTTGTGAAGGCATAGCCAATGTGTTATGCTCATGTGTCATGCTTGCTCTCATCTCCTCCAAAACATGGTAGCATTAAGGATATAGGAGAAAGCATTATCTGTCTTGGTAACACTGTTTAGTGTAAGCAACTATTAGCATTAGGCAATAGTTTCTTACCTCTCCCTATTTATACTTCACTAGAACTTTGAGGGACGATGTATTTCCAGGTCTTCCAATAATGTTTAGCTGTTGGACATTACCTCCTCTGCAGGCAAAGGAAAGGGTAAAGAGGATCCATGCAGAACTTGGAGTACTCTGTTATATATCAGCTCTCAGTTATAAGCCTCTAGAGTGCTACAGTTGTAAAGAAAACCTCTTGAGGAGAAAACCAAGTGTTGTAGCTGCACAGAACACGAAACTGGGATGTAACTCATAGGCCATGTTGCTATTGTTAAAGCTGGCATTCCTTAATTACATCACTGTTTAGCAAGGCGAAGAAAAAGCAGGTACAAATATATGCAGTGTACCGACTGATACATGGAAATAAAAGAATGCAGACTAGATATGCAAGGATAAGGTATTCCTCAATATATACATAACCTTTACAGTGCAGTTATTGCATACAAACATCCCTTAATGACCTGAATGGGGAAGTCAGAGTGCTTCAGTTTCAAAAGTTTTGCAAATAATTGCTATATACTGCACCCTGCTAGACAGCCACAGACTGAACTTTAAATGGAACTTCTTGAGAACTAGAAGCAATTTAGCACAGCTGCACAGATGTGAGTACAAGCTTGTTGGCTTCTGCTAAGCTCTGCGATGCCACCATCTTACAGCTCCATCTAAGCCCAATGGTGATAAGCCTGTGCTACGTTACCATGCACTGTTCTACACTAGAAGCTCAAATGACCTCAGAAAACATCAATTCCATCAAGAATGGAACTACTACTTACTCTGACTTGCTTGCGCTTCATTCCTCCAAGTAGAGCTGTGAAAAAGTGGAGAAAAACAGTATCAACAGTGTTTTGAGAAAAAAAAGAAAAAAAGTAGGGCAAGCACTTGGTGTGGCTTATCCCTGACAGAAGGGTCACCAGCAGTAAACAGGGGACAAAGACTGACTATCCTACTGAGTGCCAGGAAAAGGCTGTCACTGGTGGGTAATGGCAGGCAAATTGGTGACTAACTACTGGTTCTTCTGCAAGTGCCGCTCACTTATGGCATGTACCTTTCTCCTTGGTTTTATCAATGCAGTGGACTCCCAAGCACTGAGTTGTATAAGGATGCAGATCTGCCCTCCTCTGCCACCATCTCACACACACTCTATAACATACAGTGCCTCCGCACCTGCGCCAAGGTGACAAGTGGATGGGCATCTGGATACTACCTGGATTTTCTACTGCTGAAATCTAGCCCTCTAAGCTTTATTGTCATCTGTAGCATTTTTCCACCACACAGGTGAGTTGTTAGGATAAAAGGCCCTTTGCATTACAGGAATGAGGCCCACGTCCATTTCAAAATTCATGGGAAAACCCTGTGTGCCCATGGCTGTGTTTGCCATTCCACTCAGATGACATATTTCATTCAACTCTGCTCCTCCCAACCTGTGTGATTATGCCTAAGGGATACATGAAATTCACAGAAACAAGCCTCTGCATATTGCCAACTATCCACATGTCAAACTACATACAAAAGCTTTAACTCTTCAGCTGAAAGGAAATGACAGGTGGGTAGCACTCACACATTCTCCAAGATTATCTTTGTCAAAAGGTTTTTCAGATTTTGGTGGAAGTTTTCTGGGAAGAGAGAGAGGACATCTTCTGCCCTCGTCAAGCCGCAGTACACGACATGCCTGGTGAGGTTGTGCAAAGCAGATACCAGCTGTCAGAAAGGAAGAGGAGAAAGCGCTCTGCTGGGTTGAAAAGCATCACATACAGCACGGGACGGGCCTTCAGCAGCCAGGAGAGACACAGCTTCTGCTGGCGAGACCGACACCACCGGGGCCTCGCTCATCCAAGCACGGCCTGGCAGCCTTAGCAGGAAGGGAGCCGAGGTCCGCGCTGCCCTCTGGTTCGCAGCCTCACCCAGTTCCCTTCCGCCTCCCTGTGCGGCCCCTCGGGACCGTGCCCCGGGCCGAGGGTCGCTCTTACCGAGCTCCTCCCGCTCCAGCAGCGGCCGCGGTCCCGCGGAGCCCGCACCTTTCCCGAGGGCTGGGCCACGCCCGCGGGCCCTTCCCGGCGCATTCCCCCTTCGCCCCTCTCCCGGCGGCTCTGCCTCCCCTCCCGCCCTCCGGGGCCCGCGGCCGCCCCGCCCGGCCCTTACCCGCTCCGCTTCCTCGGGGCCGGCGGCGAGCCCGGG
>VZRE01010084.1:310260-408122 GCA_013396775.1 Cephalopterus ornatus
GGCGAGCCCCAAACATCGTGCCTTGCCCCCTCCGGTCTGCCCGTGTTTTTTTTTTTACTGCCGGTGCCAATCTTTGCGTCGGACGTAGAATTTCCGGCCAGCGGGAACTGGAGGCAGAGGGTTGACCGTGGCGCTGACCGCGGCGATGCGGGCCGCCGTCTTAGCGAGCCGCGTCTTTTCGCTTTGTGAAAGGGTTAAAATAGGTCCTCTTTCTGAGAAGGTCTTTTCCTTGCCTTGCGTGGTTCCCAGCACACCTGGACTCGGCGCATCGGTAATTTACGATCTTTCCCCATCATTGCCTCTGTCACAGCATCCCCATCCTCATTTCCCTCTGCCTAGGTTTGTTACGCGGTGAGAACCACAAACATATAAAAGTGCTTCTTGCATTGGGCTCCCCAAGCTTGGCAGAGGAAAGGGCTTATTCAGAGCGACTGATTCCCTGCTACACGTTGGGATAGACCAGAAGGTGAAGGGAAGAATGACCCTAATTTTTTGTTTCCAAAATGAAAGGTTTGCAGTTAGTGGGCTAAACAATAGCATCCCAAAGGAAAAAAACATGGGGTAGTGGTTAGAGGTCGAGGTTTACGAGCTAGGAAACTTCAATCATGTTCTCTTGACCCTACTTCGGTTTTCAGATGAATCAAGGTAGGTCACTTTTGTCATGAGTGACAGGAAGGTAATGGAACTCACTGTATATAGCATAATGTCCTGCATTAATAAATATGGGCATTTATTAACCTCAACAGTAAGCTTAGAGGTTTTGAAAGGATTAACAGAATGAAGGCACTGTGAAAAAACAACAGTGTTACAATATGAGCAAGTATGCCTAAAGGAAACATGGGGATTGCTCACGGGATATCACTTACTATTGTAATTGTATTATTGACCTCTTATAATCCGCCTGCTTGTCTTTTTCCCAAACCAATAAAATTGGGATTTTATACAGTTAGAGGTAAGCAGAATTTTTCTAAACAGTAAAACTTCTGAAATGCTATATCTAACTGAAGAGGAGAAAAACTCATGTTTTTCAGAGTTTTTCTAAAGCAATGACTTTACAAAACTTCACAAAAATCAGATTGATCCATACCTAGTGTACTGAGTTTGCATGGCAAGGTTCTGGTACTGGGGGATGCTACAGGGGTGGCTTCTGTGAGAAGTTTTTAAAAGCTTACCTCATCTGCAACAGAGCCAATACCAGCTGTCTCCAAGACAGATCCACCGCTGTCCAAGGCCAAGTCCGTCAGTGAGGGCTGTAGTGCCTCTGGGATAACATATTTAAGAAGAAAAAAAAAAAAGTTATTGCACAGATATAGTTGCAGCCAGAGAAGAGAGGAGTGAGAATATCTGAGAGAAACAGCCCTGCAGGCACCAAGGTCAGTGGAGAAAAAGGGGTAGGAAGTGCTCCAGAGCACTGGAGCAGAGGTTCCCCTGCAGCCCGTGGTACAGACCATGGCGAGGCAGCTGTGCCCCTGCAGCCCACGGAGGTGAACAGGGATACAGAGATCCACCCATTGCCTGTGGAGAAGACCCACTCCGAAGCAGGGGCACGCCAGAAGGAGGCTGTGACCCTGTGGGAAACCCATGCTGGAGCAGGCTCCTGACAGGACCTGAGAACCCATGGAGAGAGAACACCATGCTGGAGCAGGTTTGCTGGCAGGACTTGTCACCCTGTGGGGGACCCACACTGAATGTGTCTTAAGGATTGCACTCTGTGAAGGGACACACGCTGGAGCAGTTCATGAAGAACTGCAACCTGTGGGAAGAACTCACACTGGAGAACTTCGTGGAGGATTGCCTCCCATGTGAGGGATCCCACACTGGAGCAGGGAAAGGAGTCCTTCCCCTGAGGAGGAAGCAGTGGCAGAAACGTGTGATGAACAGACTCTAATCCTCATTCTCATCCCCCTGCACCACTGATGGTGCAGAGGTAGAGAATTGAGAATAAAGTTAAGTGCAGGATGGAAGAGGGCTGTCAGGAATGTGTTTTTAAGGTTTGTTTTGCCTCTCATCCTGCTCTGGTTTCGACTGGTAATGAACTCAGTTTGTTTCCCTAGGTGAAGTCTATTTTGCCCATGATGGTAATTGGTGAGTGATCTCAACTCATGAGCCTTTTGGGAGGTGACAGAGCAGCTTTGGTGACCACCTGGCATCCAGCCAAGGTCAAACCACCACACCTGGGTTAAGGACTTAATTGTACAGAGTAACTGGTGGAGAGATGCAAAGAGTGGGGTGTAGGGTGGGGAGAGTAGATAACTGTCATTGCCAACTATCACAGCCGTTTGTGGCAAGAGAGAGCATTTACCTATGAGTCATGCACTCAGAACAAAGGTGCTGCCTACCAGTGAGAACAGCTGGCATCCTACTGAATTCATGCTCCAGTCCATCTCCTATTTTTGCAATTTCCTCAATCTGGCAGCCTTATAATCATGAAGAAATAATGACAGGTTTGATTTAATATCAAAATTGAAATGCTGTTTGTAGCTTATGGTCAGAAGCCAACAGAAGTTCTTAGTAAAATGCTTTGTCTGAGGGTGGTTAGATCTCTTTTTTCTCTTCTTTCTCCTTTCTTATTTTTCTTTTCTTTTTTTTTCTGTTTCCTTCCTCCCTTCCTCCCTTTCTCCCTTTTTCCCTCCTTTCCCTCCTTTCTTCCTTTCTTCCTTACCTCCCTCCTTCCCTCCTACCGCTGTAACGATAGGACAGTAAGTAAGTAAATTTAGGTTAGATATTAGAAAGAAATTTTTTACTTTGAAGGTGGCAAGACACTGGAACAGGTTGCCTGGGGAGGTTGTGCATGCCCCAGCCCTGGCAGTGTTCAAAGCCAGGTTGGATAAGGCCTTGAGCAACCTGGTTTAGTGGGAAATGTCCCTACCCACAGCAGAGTGGGTTGGGACTAGATGATCTTTAAGGTCCATTCCAACACATTAACATTCTATGATTCTATGATTCTATGGTATGGATTCTACTGCAGGGAGCTGGGTGAGCAAGCATTCTCCAGACTGTGATGCTCTTAAATACCCTTGATAACTTTCTGAATTCAGGATCTCCTGGACATGGTGATGTGGGTGTATGAGAATGTATGTGCGGGTGTGTGCTGTCTGCTGTTCTGGTGTGTGATCTCTATTCCCAGGGATGTAAAAAACCCTTGAGAATTGGTGTTTCATGGGGCAAGAGAGGATTAGGGATCCTGGCTGGGAATCACGAGTGATAAGGGAGGCAAGGCAAGAAGGGTTGACTTCCTAGGGTTAGGTGGGGGATTTCTGGTGGTAGTGGAGGACCTCCTGGGCCTTGCAGAAGGAGAATAGTTCTTCATTTGCCTTTTCACTTGAAATAATAAATTATCCTAGTGTTTTGTATCTGCTGGTACTTGGCAAGTCATAGCCAGGGGTAATTCCCTTGTTGTCTAGTTTATACACAGCTCTCTGCTGGACTCTGAGGGATTTATGCATTCCCCTACCTGGAAAATATCAGGAGGTAAGTTGCCTGTGTACCCTTGTCCTTCTATGGTGGAGATGGACCGACAATTATTTTTTATTTAAAAAAAAAAAAAAAAAAAAAGAAGAAAGAGGGAGATATAGGAGACATTGAAAGAACTGTCTGCATTTCACATACAAAGTATTTATTTTCAACAGAAGTCATCTATCATGACAGAATAAATTATATGATACCACAAGGCAAAAATCAGAGTTGGAAATCTGAGTGAAAGAATTTCAGTAAGTCAGTGTACAGTGCACTCAGTGCTTTTATACATAGCTGCATAACTCCAGTGACAGATAAATACTTAAATGTTGTTTTAGTTATAGTCCATCAACTAAAGTGAGAGCCCAAAATCAATCTACCTGTCTGTTGAGGAAAAGTCAGTCTTGCTCTTCCTAATATATTCAAGCTAAAAAATAAGCATAAAAACCCAGACAAATGACTCGACAAAACCCATTTGAAACAGAACCCTTCTTTTCCTTTCTTTCCTTTTTTCCTTCTTTTTTCCTTTTTCTTTTTTTTTCTTCCTTTTTTTTTTCCCCCTTGAGAAGTGGGGGGGGAAAAAAAAAATTAGCTTCCCTACAATTCCCCAGGGAATGAAGCACACTGTTCTAGCTCACTTTGTCCATTCACGGGTCTCTGGAACAGGAATCCTTGGGATATTAAGGATTTGATTGGAAGAGCTATTAGTTTTTTCCCCAGAGTGTAGTGGGAGAAAGAACGGTATTGACTGGAGCATCTGTTGCAGAACAATTGTTTCTTCCTTGAGGGCTTTCAGCTGCAAATCAGGGCTGTACTCTGTAACTGCTCCCTGCTGGGTGTGTGCAATTTTGGTAATAAAGTTGCTTATTCTTTTCCAAATTAGAAGAAGCAGGACTTAACTCCTAAGTTAATGCAGCAGAGATATGACATCAAGTATGCATTCGTTGAACTGGATGTAGACTACGTGGTGATCAAGAGCAAAGCTCTGTGCCCAGCCAGTCTGTGGGTAAGTCCTGCAGAGTTTCAGGGTACACAATTTCCAAATGGTCCCTTGTCCGCTTGCGAGCCCTTACTAACTCCACGGGAGTCAGCAGGAGAAAAGCCTGCTTGTGCACTATCCACTATGGTGCAGAGTGATGCATTAACTTCAAAACATCTTGGTCTTCAGCCAGTTAGGAGACATGGCACTGGGGTGACAGAGCATAAGGCATCCCTTCCCTTCTGGCAGTCCTGCTGCAGGATGTATCCTGTAGAGGGAGAGAGAATTGGAGTTAAAATTTCCCTGGACACTACAGCAAGATTTGTCACAGCTTGCCTGACAAAGCTCTTGCAATTCTGAGCAATACTACTTATATCTACTTTTGTGAAGAAATTAGAGATTTACACACAGAAAGCATTAGGCAAGCACTAAGTATGTTTATCTCTTTGAAATAACTAAGCAGTTCAAAATATTGAAAAACTATACAGATGAGATTACTTGACAGCAATCTCTGAATGTGCATTGATTTAGAAACCTTTGCAGGCATGGGTGCAAGATTCTTCTATCCAGCATTTTGACATATATTTCCTTTTACCGCAATTCAGACAAAGTGATTGGTCTGCACTACTGGGGAAAGATTCTGTACTGATCACTGGACCTGACATGTAATCCTTGCCTTAGGGACTTGTCTGCTTTAGACTCTTTTCATCTTATAATTTCCTACAGTTATTTCTGTTGGTGAAAACCATTAACTCTGGGTTACTGAGAGTAGGCTGGGACCCTTCAGGATACATCATGGGCATGATTAGCAATTTTGGTCTGACTCAGTCTGTTGCCTGTTGTAGTGGCCAAACAAAGTGCATGTAATTCAGAATCAAGACCTTTCCTCTTTGCACTCCTGTGGCATTTGGCCCCATCTCTACTCGCTAAGGAGCTGTATTCCTGACAGGTTTTTGTTGTTAGGATTTCTTAAGAAATGGAGCAAAACCATGTGGTTATAACAGTTTGTACTGTTCAGTGTCAGTTCTCAATTGTCTTTCAGATGACAGTATTCCTTCGTCCCTGGCCTCTCAGCTGAAACAGTCATGCCTTTTCAGTTTGAATTGCTGATACTTGAGATGCTTCAAAGGGGACTGCAAATTAGCAGATGAGACCACTGCTGACAGATGTAATCTGTAAGGCTCTGTGCTAACAGATACTCTCCATGTGCTATGTAAGTCTGTGGACACTTGTGTGTATTAAAACTGGAAAGTGAGCAGCCTAACACCGTTGTAAAGAAGGCATTGCACATTAACAGCTCATCTAAGGTATCTTTCTTTGGCCCCTGCTGCAAGACGGTCCCTATAAAATTTGATAGACAGGTCAGACTGTGATAGGTCATGAGATTATGAATGTGTTCAGACTGCAAAGTGTTGTTGGGACAAAAAGAAGCAGAGTATTTTCCAGCAGAAAGCATTTGGCCTAAGCATAACACCAATCTTTTACTACTGTCTATTTAAGGTCTCATCCAGATGTGACAACCATTCATTGATGCCCACAAAACTGGGAGAAAATTCCATGTAACATATCTCAAATCAATGGAACTGCTTCTGCTTTTAAAAGCAAATTAAAGCATGCATCAAAATGTTTTCCTTGATGTATTTGCAAGCCTGAAACCATAGCAGAGTTAGTTCTGATGAAACAGAAAGAGGGACAAGGGACAAAAGCAAGACATTTAATCTCTCTTATAAAAGCGAAAAAGTAAACAAACCTTTCCTCCCCACTCTCCTTTTGAATGTCAGTATCTCTCAGCATGACATAGTTGTGCTGAAGCTGAACAACTAAGTAGGAGCCAGCACCAGCATGGGCTCCCAGCTTTCCCTTTCAGCTGCTAAAGGCAGCTGCCACACTATGCAAGCAAAAATATGGAGGGGAAAGCAGCAAGGGAAAGCTCAAATATGCTAAAGCTCTTTGGAAAACTGTGGTTGACAACGGCTGCCAGAAAGATCTCCTTCAAGACATGGTATGTAAAACAGCAAGCCTCAAGCTTGCATGTTTCAGTTGCATGGTTTCTTTCTTCCAAGAGGATGTTACCTACAGTAGCAAGGAGTTAGTAAGACCTACTACTGGGAACCATTACTGGCAGTGGAGAAGTTTCTGTGCATCCATAGGGCCTCAGGCCATCTTGGTGACTTCTGGCCAGTTTAGAGTGAATCATCAAGGACCAGCTCTGAAACTGTAGTGATACCACTGTCAACAAATCAGCTGTAGAAACATTTAATGAATATTCTGTATTCATTGCAAAGTCTTGCTACACTCCAGCCCATTATAGTCAACTGCAGGTACAATCCAATGTCACTGTGACATAAGCTTTAATCTCTGCCTAACCATTTTTAGTCTGCTAAATATTCTTGCTTCCCTTCCACTCTTTCACAGCCTAAATCCCACTTATCACTGTTCTCTGCACTGCCTGCCTTTAACCACTGGGTGCCAGGGGCCTCCCAGCAGGAAGCCGCTCACTCACCGGCCCATCCTCCTGCGCCGAGCGGTCAGCGCTGAGGCACCCAGCTGTGTATGTGCTCAGTTTACATCTGTGCTAAGGGCAGATGTGTGAAACGTGCGGGGCTGTCGGTGCAGCCTGGGCAGTGGCAGATCAAGGTCGCCTCGAGCACTGAGGTACTTGAGGAGATTGCATCGTGTCACTGGTCCTGCAGCTCAGGCTGCCTGCTGAGCTGGGAGGTAAGGACAGCTGTAAGGTTGTGACTGTGACCCAGAACTGCAATAAGAACCCTGTCAGCTCATTTTGTATCAGAATAGGTGAGAGAACAGTCACCTTTAATTTAAGTTACATCTCGGTAAGACAAAAGGATTCATATCCCATTATCAAGGAAATTCTGGAGTCATCCAGGACCCTCTTGTTGCAGTTGCTGCCTTTTATTGGTTTGAAATGACAATTTTAGAGGCCTTATTTCTGCTCTACAGCTATGACTACCTTTTCATTCTTTGTTAATATCCTGGCCAGTTCAAAGAACTCCACATTTAGGTGCTAAGAAGTAGTAATAAAATCATAAAGCCACAGTTTATTTCAACAATGCCTTGATCACACAGATAATTGCAACAGATAATGATCAAAAGCAGTTTCTTTCTCTGTTTTGGGTGGCTTAAAACTCTGAAAAGAGGAGGTATAACCCATACACTCAGAAAAGTCTCTAGTAATGCCTCAAAACAGAAGAGCAAAATTGTAAAAACTACCAAACTAGACTATAAATTATTTCTCTTTCTCCAGAGAGGTAGACCTAGAGCTGTAGCTCATGACAACTGCATGCTTGAATTACTGAGTCATCATAAAGGTAAATGTCAGGATAAATGCTTTAAAATTGTCCTTCCCCGTATTATTAAAATCACTATGAACTATTAAAATTAAAAGGCTCTTTAAATCATAATTGACTTTTTCATTATTTACCTGCTACTGCCACTGTTCACTTCCACGCATGCAAGTAGTATGTCCCCAGAGGGGTGTTTCATATCGATATAAATGTATATTAAATGTTTTGCCTCTGGCCTTTTAGAAATAGCACAAATGCAGCTGTGTTTGTGCATTTATAACTTCAGGACATGAGCCAGCCTCTCAAGGAAATCGGCAGTTGGCAGGTTATACTGGCTTCTGCAGAGTTTTGTAAAATATCCAATATTAGTGACCAGGGTGTATGAGGTGACGAATGCTGGGGACTACTGCTCTGCTCTGTCACGGAAGTTCCTATCTCAAATTATACGGAGGCAAGAGGTGTCAGTCAGTGTCTTGAACCTTCTGTGGCTGGCCAGTTGTGTCTACAGGCTCTGTATATGCATGTATTTTTGCATGTGTTTTCACACAGACACAGGGAATAAGAGCTCTAATGAGTCTCCTATGACTCTGTCAATACTAAAAAGCCCTCATATACATTTAGTCCTTTCTAGGAAGGGAATAGCACAGTTTCCTTACTTGATGTCTATCATATATGAAGACCATATTGTTTGCTGTGAGATCGCTAGATTTATTGTTATACTTTCATTTCTATTCATATCACAACAGCAGAAATCACCTAATTACATTAAGACTTCAGATTATGGTTATGTGAAACATTATGCCACAAGTAAATTGATTCAACTAGCCCTCTACTGGTCTCTTACCAATAGGATAAGGATGAAATGCAAAATAGCACAAACCAATAAACTTTCTTTAAAGCAAAGCTGATTATGCTTTCATATAAATGAAATCATAGCAGATTATGCAAAACACATCAAACCAGATTTCATACCCAGTGCTTGTCATCTATTACATAGTAAATGCAGCATGTATAAGAGAAATTAATATTAATTTTCTCTAGAAAAAATACCTCAAATACCTCTAACCATTTGTGTGCACTCATTGTAACTCACAGTTCCCATTCCCAAAGGAGTGGTTTGGATGGAAACATAATGAGCTTTATTTGAAAGTAGTGGAGCTCTAAAATTTGCATTTCTTTTGGTAACGTTGGGACTGTTTCAGTCAGAAACAGGCTGGGATTTACAGTGAGCACTCTTGCAACATGGAGCACTGAACAGAATGACCCTTCAGCAGCGTTTGTACATGTAATATACTTTACAGCGTGAATGTTCCTGGGTAACAGCTGGTTAGTGAACTCTGTCCAGGCAAGTGCAGCATGAGGAACGAGCATGAACTGGCCTTTGCGGTGCAAGACAGTGATGTGGGATCACAGTTAGAGTGACCAAGGCAGAAATACCACTGTTAAGTTACCCTGGGTCATCCAGGACCCTAGTAACAGGAAGATCATCTCATTCCAACACTCTGCCATGGGCAGGGACATCTTCCACTAACCAGGTTGCTCAGAGTCCTATCCAACTTGGCCTTCCCTGGGCAAATTTTTCCAGTGCCTCAGCACTCTCATAGTAAAGATCATCTAGTTCCAACCCCATGGCAGTGGGGTTGCTGAACAGAAAGATCTTTAGGGTGCCTTCCAAACCAAACCATCCTCTATGACTCTATGTTTTTCAGAGCTGCAGTGACCCTTACTCTGTAAGGTTGACAGACACAGAGGGGTAAGCATGAGAGAAATGCTGTTTGGACTTAAAAACAAAAAAAAGCATTTTTCATGTGTCCTTTTGCGATTCCACAGGCTGCACTGTCCTGGGCTACGTGGTGTGCCCAGGATCTCTGCATCTCCAAGGGATGCAGAGCAGTGGCCGTGACCCTGTGGCAAACCAAGCTGTGGCGTGGCAGGAGGGAGCTGTCAGTGGTGTCACTGTGAGCTTTAACAGGTCTGGTTCAGAGGAGGGCAGGGTAACAACAGAAGCAGGTGCCACAGGCAAAGAGAACAGAGGCACCTGGCAAAGATGGGAACTGTACTCTGTGTGGGTTGATTACTTCTGAAACCAGAAAGTTTTTGTGTTTATGTACTAAATACCCCATTGGTTCTTATTAATTCAATGGGGGTTTTTGGTTTTTGTTTGGTTTTTTTTGTTTGGTTTGGGGGGTTTTGTTTGTTTTGGTTTTTTGCTTGTTTGTTTGGGGGGTTGTTTGTTTTGGTTTTGTTTCATTTGTTTGTTTGGTGGTTTTTTGTTTTCTTTTTAATTCAGAACATTTTATGGCTATGGTATTTTATGTTTTTTCCTCTCAGTAAACTGCAAAATAGAGCTTACACCACTCCCCCTTAGGACATGCTGTACTTAATCCTGACATCCCAAAATATGTAATTTGATGAGTTAGCTGAATTTTCACCATGCTGAGAAGAGCACCTAAGCATTGGTGTGCTGGTTGTTTTGTTTCCTACTGACTGGTACATCCAGCAAACAATCCAACTTCATTCCTTGTCCCCACAATGACAGCATTGTACAATGCCACAGATCAGCACCAACCGATTTGTGATTCATGGTGCCTCACCGTACCAGAGACTGAATCAAAGGGCTACTGAAGTGTCACAGCCTTAAAAAAAATGATGTAGCTAAACCTAGAACTTGTTTTGTTTTGGTAGCTGTTGTTTAAACCAGGCTCTCAAGTATTTCTTTGTTAAAAACACCTTCTTCTGACATAAAATTATAAAAGGTTATAAAATTACCTTAGCTGAAGGGTAAACCAAATGGTCACAAGTCTAAATTCAGCCCTGGGAAATCATTCCTTGGTTAATAGCTGCAGATGTTGCCCTGTTACTGGGGTACTTCGTTGTTTTTACCCAGGCTATGCATCCTCAATCTGACAGATTTTATCGGCAGAAGGGCCATTGCCTGGGGAACCAGAGCTCAGGGAAGACAACTGCAGATTGGTTTCATTAGCAGGGTGTTCCTGTGACAACAGTGTGTTTGCTGAGGATTCATATCAGCTAAGAAAGAGAATTTGTGCATGCAACAGAAAGGCTGGAGATTGATGGCTGACTTTATATTTTCAGTTGTCCACACACCGTACAAACCTGTGATTATAAAAGGCGCTGTAAATACAGTGGTATAAACCACGCCTTAAAGGATTTTCCACTTTCTCCTGTAACTCTTCATGACAGTGCTCCATGGGAGCGTTGCTGCCTGAATCCTCATGTAGCGATATCTTGCCAAGACACAGTGATGTAATGTTATGCAACTTCGTTATGCAGTGACACAAATACCATGGAGCTGAAGCACTACTTTCAAGAAAAATTTCTCCCAGCAGTAAAAACAATGCTTAAAAGAACAACACAAACACAGATTTTTGGTAGTAAAGCAGCTCCAGGTCACCAACTGTTTTGAGTCAGCATGTCCTGAAATGAAGCAGAATGAATTCTCATACCTTCAGACACAAACTGTCATAGTTTAGACAAGTATAGATACTGTATACCTCAGGAGATGTGCCTAAAAGTAGGACCTCATATACCAGTCTGGAAAAAGAAAAACCATGTGTCAGCCTGTTATGCCTTTTCTCTACATTGTGGCTGTAATGCGCAGTGAAGTGAGGTAAATGTGTGACAGAGCACAGCCACTGCAGCAGTCCTGACAGTGATACTTGTGATGTGTCTCCACTAGAGTTTTAGTTCAGAGCAGAAGTGTATTTTTCATGCAAATCTCTTGATCTCTCTATTGCCTGTGTTTCATTTTGCATCAGGGGCTGATTTTGAGTGGAGAGGTTAGATTCTGTTGAGTGAAATTAAATTGGAAGTTGTTCTCCAGCAGTGTACCTAACATGCTCAGACCTCAGTAGGCATTCAGTCCAGGGGACCCAAATGAAGGTGATTTGAACTGGAAAAAAACTGGAACATGCATAGTGTGCATGTCAGATCCTCAGCATCAATTGTGTGTGTAGAGCATCTACTGTGCAGATTCTTGGTCTACTTGACCTTACCATGCAGATTTAACTTTACCTGATTTTTGAGAGAATTTGAGAGGACCTGCTGAAAATTAAGCTCCTAAGGTTTTTTTTTTCTCTCATTTTGCCCATAAATGACATTGACCAAGTGAAATTTTTGCTCCTCCATAGACTATGATCAGTAGTGAATTAGTGCTTATACAATATCATGGCGAGTTACTTGTCACTGCTGTAAATGCGCTGGTAATGGTGAGGAAAAGATGTTATTTTATTCTATAGTTTCTAAGATATTTCACAACTTACACAACTAGTAAATACTTCAGTTGTTGCTGAAAATGCAGCCCCTTCCAGACTGGAATGTGCCAACTCAGTCAGCACACAAAATTACAGAAACTATAGGAAGAGGAGGGGAAAAAAAGGAAATTGCACAGAATTCCATGTCCAGGTAAAATCAGCATATTGTAACCCAAATTGGATTTGGACCAGCATTTGCCTCTGCTTTTATTATAAGATTCATTGTGATTTTTAAATACGCAGGATCCTCCCAGCTACATTTCTTTTGGAAAGATTCTTTAAATGCTCAAATTCAATAAACTGAGGTAGAAGTCCGAGACAAAAATTGTTTCTTATAGTAGAACACAAAGAGTGCTCATAGCACCCTTGATATTTTTCCTGTCTGTATTTTTTAAAGGAAAGGCATTAAAGATACTGTTCAATGTAAGGACTTCAACCGATAAGTAAGTTTTAAAAAGTGTTTGGGGAAAACTGGATATTAATTAGTTACAGCTGCATTTTCAGCAGTTCATACTAGAACTTTTTTCTTAAGCAGAAACAAACAGGAAGCATAACTCTTTCAGTATCACCACTGATTCAGATTTGATTCAACTAGGAAAGAAAAGCCTGTAGTAACAAAAATTTTAAACCCCTATTTCCTTCCTGGAACAGGAAATGTAAAAATAAGAATAGTCTACTTCCAAATCCTGCTGAAAGACATGAAAATATCTCATTTATTTTCCAAAAAAAAAATCTTCACTTTGTTTTTGAACAGGCAAGTATAGTGACCTAACCAGCTTTAAATATGAATATGCAGCATATTAAAAGAGCTCTGACAGAAAACACAAAAGCACAGAGATTGTAGCTACCTTGATTTTCAAGATCACTATTACAAGCTCAGAAACAGTGTGAATCAATCTGTGAACAATGACCTACTGTCAATCCACAAAATGTAAGAGTCCAGACAATGGAATACTTGCTGATTTCTGACTGTTGGAAGTCAGAGAGCAGTATCAGTACCGCAGTTAAAATTCCAGTTAAAATAGCTGTGATTATAACATGTAATTTAATTTTTCTAAAATTACAGCATTTTATTAATTAGATGTCAGGTGCTTTATTTGTTGAGCAAATTGGCAAACACTAATAGTGTATAAAATGTTCCAGAGCCTCCCACTTTTGTTTTCTTTTTTTTTTTTTTCTCAACCACTATTTGGCCTGTTAATTACAAAAGGCTGAGAAACAGGTTTCTTACTGCCCAGCTTTGGCCTTGGATATTGATTCTTAGCTAGAAACTTTCTGTCCCAATTCTCTTTTTCTCTTGGTCAGCTTAAAGCCACAGTTTGAAAAATGGATGTTTTAGTTTCTCATGTCTTGAAGAGAAGCTTCATGTTTAGGACACTTACTAATCCAAACAGGTAAGCCTCAAATCCTGCACAGTTCAAGCCCCAGTTGTCTTGAAGAGTCTAAAAATCTCCTTCTACTGGAGTTATGAGAATCACTGTGTTTGGACAACCATTCTCAATTTTCAAGATAAGGAGGCAGAAGAGGATTTTGGATTTTGTTTGGGTCTGATGCACGGTCAGCTACTTGACTAAAGAAGCAGTCATGTTTGGGGGCACTTGAACAGATGAACCTCTCTCAAACTACTGAGGCCAACTCTCCTCCCATCTTAGAGTCGAGAGGTTTCTTCCAGAATACTTTCTTGGTAGCATCCAGGAGCCTGCACTCACCTCCTTCTGCAAATACGATTTACATGATTAGCTGGAACTGAGTCAACACCCCCAGACTAGGGCACAGGATACAGGAGGATTTTAGTATGAGTTGGGTTTCCTGGAGGGAAGTCCAGCTAAAGAGGAGTCTTGCATTCTCCCCAGTCTATTGTTCAGTCTGACTTGGACCCTGGCCTTTTCTGTTTATTTGTTCAGACAGCACATCTCCCTGCACACCAATCTGTATGTGTACAGTAAACACTGAAGGCTCATTGTAGTGGTAATAACACATCACAGCTACTAAATTCCACATCTTCTTGAGTCAGCTGCTAACCCTGGTTCTTTCTGGCCTCTTTTCCCTGCTGGCAGGGTCATGCAAGAAGTTAGGTGCAGGCAGTCTGTATCCTGTGCACATCCTGAGCACTGCTGCATACGGCAAATTTCATCAGATGAAAAAAATACGTTTATGTCAGCAAAATGCCTTTTTTTAAAGCTAACAAAGGTGACAGAAATTTGGTAATTTTATTAAATTTATTGAATTGATGATTTATTTCCATTTATAATTGATTTTAATTTATTTCTTTAAACCTTTACATATTTATAACAGAGAAAACTTTTATTTGGTTAATTTTATGACCACTGTGTGTAGTGAAGGGAGCAATATGGAATCAGATTAGAGCTAATTAGAATTTACTTCATTGACTTTGCAATTCAGGCTGTGGCTATGTATTTGGCAGCAACATAGCTTAACTCATGTTAACATTGTTCTTTCTCTTTGCCTCCTATTAAGAACATATGCCATGGAGTTTCCTCCAGCAAGAAGACATCTGCTCCTCACAAGCTTTGGAAAACATGGATGTGAATGTATATTCAAAGGTATCTGCAGTTATAGGGGAAGAGTGAACTGCAGTAAGCACCTCTTGCTACCTTTAACTTAGCTAATACAGGTAAAAATAGTAGTGGAGATGACTGGGAGAAGTCCTCTTTCAATATACCTTTTCTTTTCCTATGGTCCACCTAAGACATCTATGTTTGGCTACTGCCGGAGAGAGAAAACTGAGCTAAAGGGATCAGTACTGGCCCTTAATATGTTACATTGCCTAATAACCCAATGCAAGCAGTCTGGGGTCCCTGCTGGCCTACCTGAGCCAGATTTATGCAATCAGACAGGTTTCCTACTTCCAGTTGCTTGTAACAATTGTATAATTAGACAGCAAGAGAGCATGCAAGCCTCTCAGTGGTAGGATGTATTGGGCCTGGCTGAGTTGGAGTTCATTTCCTCACGGTGCTGTGCTTTGCATTGGTAGCTAGAAGGGTGTTGATAACACACTGGTATTTTGGCTACTGCTGAGCACAGCATCAGCACTGTAACATTCCTTTCTCCTGGGAGGGGACACAAGTGGGCCAGCTGAGCCAAACTGACCATAGGGATACTCCATTCCATATGCCGTCAGCTCAGATATAAAAGCTAAGGCAAGGAGCAGGAAGGCAGGCATTCATTGTCTCCAGTGGCTGCCTGCTGAGGAACCATTACATGTGCTGAGGCCTTGCTTCTTGGGAGTGGCCGGACATCGCTGCTGATGGGAAGTAGAGAATAAACTGTGCAATCTTTTGCTTCGCTTCTCTTTTGCATGCACAAGCTTCTGCTTTGCTTTTTGCTTTAAATAAACTGCCTTATCCCAACCCACGAGTTGTTTTTCCACCTTACTCTCTCCCCTGTCTGGCTGGGAAAGGGAGTGATAGACTGGCTGGGTGGGGACCTGGGATCCAGCCCAGGGCAACCCAACAAACAGGACTACTAATTTTTAAAGAGGTTGATAATTCATGGTGAAAATGGATCTGTCAGTCAGCACATAGGTGCGCTTGCTTTTGCATCTCACTTCCAAAATCCCCTGCCTAGTCCTGAACATCGCCTCTCCCTCACTGAAAAGCCCTGTGTGCTAGGCTGTGTGAAGCCTAATACAGAATCCCTTCATGAAGCAGGTTCCTCGGCTGCAGGGAAACACAACAGTCTTCACGGTTCAGGACTGTGCCTTTCCTTAGCCATGACCTGGCAGATGACCTGCACTTTCTCTTGCAGAGCAAGGATGGAAGAAAGGGTGCCTGCCCAGGGCATGATGTGCATGGATTCGGTAAATAATCCAGAGTTTAACTGTTTAACTTGGAATGTTTTTGCCATTTTGATTTCATATGTTTCAGCAGGGTGTGAAAATAATGGGGAAGGGAGGGAGGGGGAACATGAAGGAAAAGAGGCAAGCTGGTTTACTTGCTGAATTTTATTGGTTGCAAAACCCAAGTCTTGTCCCTGTGTGGGTTCTGGTGAGTTGGCACCACACACGCACACACACAAACCCTCATATTTCCTTTATGAATGGCTGAAATTCCAGGCTGGCCTGGCAGAAGGGTAAGTTCCACATAAAGAGTAGTCTCCATGGAGAGCTTTTGAAAATAAACCAAAAACTTGAAAGACTGAGAAAAATTGTAAGAACTGGAGATGTGTCAAACCAATTTGCCCAGCTTCATATTGGCACAGTTGGAATATGACTGTCCTCCACACAAACACAGAGCCATAGAGACAGATTCCACGGCTGGTGTTCAGAAACCCATGCTGGCTCACTGGAGGAGAGCATGTCTGTACACACAGCCATGTGACCACCATAAAATATTGCTCATAAGCCATATGAATATGTGCATATGCGATTCTCTAGTTAAATACATTTATTCTGACAATCACAAGCTAAATTCCACAAGTGCACAAAGACTCCTCCTATGTAGAAGGTTGATATACAGTCTGCATCTTCATTCAGGCAGCACTTTTATCATCTTATATCCTTCCTCCTGCTTTATGGTGTGTTTGTGGTACAAAGGCTCTATGTGATAAGAATAAATAATTTGGGACCAGAGGCATCTGACAACATGGAGGAATACTCCATGAAGCTGTCCCTCACTTTAGCATCCACATACCTTGCACAAGCCATCCATATTCTAGTATTTGCACCTTACTCTGTACATTGAAATGCAGTCCACATTTCAAATGCCCACACTTGTCCACCAAACCCTCTCAGCCTCCCTAGTTTAATCCTACAGTACAGTCTCACTGCATCCATCACTCCTGTGTCAGAAGTCACTGACGCTCCTATCCAAGACAAGAGCACCTATTCAGAGTTTGACTGCTCCAGAAAGAAGCATACAGTTATCGAGTTAAAACTCACTAATTTCACCAATCCCATTCTCTGTGCAGATAAACTCTGAACAGCCAAGGGTTTTCTCCTCCCCGCTGTGATCTCACAGCCTTGTGCCCCACAGCACAACCACATTCCTGGACAGACAAAATTAGATCCTTTAGCTAGTAAAGGCGTCTTCCAGTGTGTTCTGTCAGCACTGTTACATGTCAGTCAAGGGCAGACGAGTAAATAAGCACCCATCTGTAAACCTGTAAATTCAGACTATGGCACCTGGTTGCATTCTATCATTCCTCCATTTATCAAGGAAGGCAGGGTCACCCCTGGGAGGTGAGCGTAAGTTGTCAGCAACTGTACCAAATCAGCAACATAAGCCACACAACAACAAATGAGAATCCTGCTTCTAGAGGAAAAGGCATGTCTGCCCATCATCCCACTAACTGCAGGATGGCTGGGAGGGTTCAAGTCTCTCCCACATTCTTTCTGGATATAAATATAGGGAGAGCTACTGTGATCACTTCTGGTACAACACATGATTTCTTCTTGGCTCCTGACTAGACCAATTCTTGTGCCAGTCAGCTCAGGGGGTGAATGTGTTTTCAGCTGGCTCTGAGAGCTACATCGAAGTGATGGTGCCAAATGCATTTAGGTGTTTTAAGGAGGAAAGCCTGTAGTTTTCTCAGTATGAGAACTCTTCCTCTGGTAGTGGCTTTCACTGCGTTGGAGTGCATCTGTTTGCACAGCATAGCATGGTCTGCAAGAGAGGTGTAGAAAGTGAAAAAAACATAGACTGAAAACCAAGAGATGAATTACACTAAGTCAGGAATGAGTAAAGAAAGGTATGTTAGAAACCTGTAATTAGAACAGTATGATTTGGCATTCATTACAAGTAAGAGTCATCTAACACCTAGTGAATCACTTTTTTTGCCCTAAGAAATAGATCTTATACCACATGCATGTTCTTTTGAGTGTGCAGCTTTGAAAGACAATACAACCCAAAGCTGGTGCCAGCAAACAGTTGACATATGAAATGTCAGACTGCTCTGCAGCTGGTAACTGAGTTGTTGGTCACCTCGCCCAAACTGCCTACCGCAGTGACCTCTTCACTGGCACAGGCTACAGATCCTAGGTGACCTGACAGTGAGCCCCATGGAGCCAGCTCACAGCAAGGCAGTGTGCATGCCAGAGACGCTTGCAGTGCTACTCTTCAGGGCTTTCCTTACACTGAGAGCACACAGTGAGGTTCTCCCAGACTCTCAGGCTGGTATCACTGTGCAATTAACACAACACTGGGTCCAATTGTCTTTTTCCAATTCCCCCCAACAGCACAGTCAGGTCGAGCTCCCTGTGGGCAGCGAGGGCAGCGCCATTTTTGTAACCCAGTTCATCTTCCTGATCCAATTTGCTATGCAGTCACATATATTTGGTGGCACAAAGGAGGGGCAGTGCTGGGCAGAGCTAACAGTCAAAGGCAGCAGGAGTGAGATGGCATTTTTCAGTAGCAATCACATCTAATATCTGTGAGACTATGATATGAGAAACTGCAGTAACATGAAGACAGGATGGGAACCGTGGCAATAAGTAGAGAAGGACAGGCCAAGAGAGGGATAAAAAGCAAAAGGTATTGTGCTCACATGAAAGGTGACAATGACATTTGTAGTACTGTTCTGCATAAATATGAGCAAAGATTATATTTTTGAAAGCTGGAGGAAAAGATATCACAGTAATTTTGATATGAGGTGACTAAAGTCAGGCTGAGAAATAAAGTCCTTGCTCTGTGGGTAAGTAAGGACATTATTTGAAAGAAGACACACAGAAAATATCTGGAAAATTTAGATATTGCCTGAATATGAGGACCTAGGGAATTAATAGTCTCATTTAAAACCAACACCCAAATAAATGTGTGCATGTGTGTATTTATAGTTAGTGTAGTAAACTTGGAAAGGAAGAGATAGGACTGGAACAGAGAGTACAACCATCCACTGGTAACTGGTTTTGTGCATGTGAAATTACCTGGAGACAAGATGAAGGGGAAGAAATGTTACCAAAAGAAAAACCCCTCCTGTAGGAAGCCGAAGGATGATACAATGATGAAGCAAGGAAGGAGAAAAAAGCAACCATAAGATCAGGGAAAATGAAGGGCAAAAGGACAGTCATGTGTTTCAAAAATGGTTGACATGTCATAGAAGATGGGAACTGCTCTGAGGATTCACTGAAATGTGGTAGTTAGAAAATGTGACTGATGCCTAAGGTATTGAAAACAGGTTGATGAGAATTTAGGATGGATGTACAGGATTCCACGTATTGAATTTAAAGATTCAGTTTACGGACCTTGGGGATGAAAAGTAAGAGGCAGATGGAGCAGATGGAGATGCTGGAAAGACAATGAAGTCAGGAGTGGGATGGGAAGACTTAAAGCAAGAGGATGGAAAGAACGGTCTGTTAAGCTTGCTTTTGTCCTTTGGGCATTTATATTATGGTTTCTAGCAGAGGTCAGTGCAAGGAATACTGGTTGCCACTGCCCTTGCCTGGCTATGATTTGTGGCGTGACTGTAAAGTATCACACACAAACATACTTTAGCTATTTTCTTCGTTTAGATCTCTCCCTGTGGGCTATTTTGTTTGTCTTCTCCTCGAGGTTTGCCACTGATGTGACAAACAGTGCTCTGCAGAGGAGGAAACTTTAGAAACACAGAAATTAGAGATGGAAAATTACTCTGTAAAAGTTCAACTAGCCCAATGTGCTTGGTAGGCCAAGGGATAAACACCGTATTGTGCTTATTTAAAATACCACAAGAAGAAGTCTCCCAGAGCAACTTCTCCACCAGGCAATGGATCTTACAGCCAAGCCATTGTGAGAGTACTCATCCTAGGTTTTTTTGCCTTGTTTCATCCTGGTTTCTCCTTCCTTGCAATACTAACGCTCTCACTTCTGTAAACCAAAAGAGTTGATCTCCAACAGTGTCTATTTTTTGTAGCATTGTGTCCTACACACCATGCACATCTGTATTTAGCTCTTTCAACTCATATGACAGTAACTCTAAATCAATCCTCATTACTTCTCTTTTTTAAAAAATAATAATTCATTTATGTTTGCAGATGTCTTTTTGATGACAAAATATTCAGGTTTGAATTCCAGGGAGTTTACACTACAGTACCAGTAATAGAGGCCTTTTCTACAGTTTCTGTTTATGAACTCTACTATCCTATTGTTTTCTTGTTTCTGCCTTTTTTTCCCCCACTTGTCATGTCAAATTATGGGCCTGTCTAATTTACCACCTGCTCTCCTGCTATTTTAGGTCTCTTTCAGTGTTACAGCTTCTGAGAATTTGTCTTCCCTGTGAATAGCTGGGATCTGAATTATTTTTTGACAGATATAGTATAGCTGCATTTTTCCCTATAGAAATACATTTTGTTTCCTGAATATCATTTGTGCCAGAGCCTTGCCTTGTAAAATTGATAGAATAAGATATCCTCAACCCCACAGCTTGGAGGTGTTTCCTTCCCCTCCCCTCTCCAAGCTTGAAACCATAAAAATGAACATTAAATTACAACTAAAGAAAAATTTAAATTTTTTATTCTCTTTGAAAGAGTTGTTTAAGCTTCATAGCGTCACTGATACATGGAATTTTCTCACTACAGTCCTAAGAGAAAGATGAATTGCATTGTTAAATAATTTGCACAATGTTGCTGAGGACTGTCCTCACTGAGTTGGGATAGGCGGCTGCTGCTCCCAGCTTATCCTCAGTTGTCTGCCCCACATTCCTTGCTAGAATATGCAAGGCAACTTCAAGTGTAGCTACTGCCTTTGCTGTCAAAATCATCCACTTCAGTTGGAGTCAACTTTTTCTTGCTTGCCCCTCCTTCCTCCCCCACTGGACAGATGGAATAAATCCTAGCAGATGGAAGAGCAAGAGATCCTTGTGGATAGGATAAGAATAAAACATAGGATGGTAATTTCTTAGCCTGGTTCAGCTGCAGCCCTCAGCTCTTCGAAAATTAGTGCCAGAATTAGGAATGCTCTTCAGAAATGACGGCTCTCCTCATTGCCCTCCTCATAGACCACACTGTGGGTCTTTTCCCAGAACTCATTTCTGGGAAGCACGTGATGCTCAAGACCTGTTGGATCACACAGCCAAAGCCAAGGCGATATGTTGTGGATTCATCCCATCATCAAGTGCGTTATAAGCAGACCAATGAAAAGCCACATCTGTCAGTCACAACTCTTGTGGTTAGGTTTGTATTGAACAGCAGGCTGTGTGAGAGCAGGACGTGTGTGTTCAGTCTTGCTATAGAGCGTGCTACAGAGAGGATGTGTGGTGTTAAGGCAGAGTGTCAAAAACAAAATTAAGGTTGTAGCTATTTCTTACTTATCTGTTCAACCCCACCAGAGTTGGACTTGATGATCTCAGAGGTCCTTTCCAACCCGGCTGATCCTATGATTCTGTGATTCTACGATTATATAAATGTAGCAACATTGCTAGTGTTGTCAGTTGCCTGCTTTTCAGTCTGAGATGATGCTGTAGAACAAGGCCACAGAAGAGCCCATTCCTCTCACACAAAGCACACGGTAGTGCATTTTCACCATGCATTGTCTTTGGGGCAGAGAGCAGACATCTATAAATTATCACTTGCCTGTGTAAGGCAAGGAGCTTTCTTTGAAAACTATATTCTTCTCTTTTTTCTCAAATCAAAGCTAAAAGGGGAAAAGGAGCAATTAAAGGTCATTTTTCTCATCTGTCAGCCTAAATATAACTCTTTTCTCTGCAGATCCCTTTCACTGCGACCTTATTCCACTTGGGCAAGCTTTAGGACAGGACTTATGTTATCTAACTTTGAAAGCTTGGCGTGTTTTGCATAAACTCAGAGGGCTAAAGTTAGGTAAAATGAATCCCACCTAAGTACTTTATCTTTTTTCTACTGGGCTAGTGTTTCTAATTGTCTTTCCTGTCTGCTCTTGCCAGCACCTATTCTCCTGCATAAGATACCTGTGAGCCCTCACTCCCAGTGACAAAGACTATTTCCTTTTCACAGAAGCCTCACTCCTTCCTAATGAGGAAATCAAAGAGGACCTCCCCCTTCCTCCTGGTGTGGTGGTGGGGATCTTTTCAGGTTTTTCCTTCCTCTTCTACCACAAGTGGGAGTCCGGCCACACATAAGGATGGTCACAGTAAGTCTGTGTTGTGTCAATGATGTCCCTCAGTGGTAGTCCTCAAGCTAGAACCAAATGACAAACAGCTGCCCTCTCATAAACCCAGAGTTCCACAAGTCTCAATGTGCAAGAATTTGTCCCACATCTGAAACATATTGTCAAATTTTGATTCGTAATCCTGTGAGTTAAAATTTGGGGAAAGATTCCAGTTTGTGTTCTGGTGTTTTGGTTTTTTTTAGAAAACCTGGGAATTTCTCCAGATGGAGCATGCCACCTGAACAGTTATGTCAGGCCACCATTCTCTTCACCTGCAAATTCCTTGGGGTTTTTCCTGGCCCATGGAGAACAGTTCAAGTATGCTAAATCACATCATTGCTTTCCAGTCAGTCTAGCCACAGTGACAGTCACTTCCCACTTGTATCATGAGCCGCAGATTGAGATCACCACTCAAACTCCACTTCAGCAATGCTGTCTCTGAGAAATAAGTAACTGTTGGCTTCAAAAACAGATGCAGAATGAATGACAATATACACATTTAATTGTTAGTAAATTAACAGATATTATATGCTGCACAAGTATCAACTGTCATCATATGCCACATGAGTCTGGGACAGGAACCATGTTTTTGTATGTGTTCATACAGCTTGCAGTGTTTTGTCTGCAAGCTCCAAACACTGATTTCATGTTCATAATAGTAAATCCTATTTGTGTAACTAGTAGTAGAAATGGGCAGCAGGTAAGGTTCACAGAACCTGAGTATTTGTTTTGCACATCTAGAGATAGAAAAGGAGGAAGAGAGACATGAGAATACATCTCCTACAAACACATCCAGCCACTGTTCTCATCTAAGCTTGATGTGGATATCTACGGAAAAACTTCAAAGTGTTAAAGGACCCCAGCATGAGCTAATGGATTAACACACTGTTTCCAGAGTAGCATCAGCTTTTCTCATTCTTAGACCAGATGCAACTCAGTTGTAAAGTTATGATTTGAACAAGCAGTGCATTGGGTTATCAAGCATCACCGGTATCATTCATAAACTAACTCACAGAAGGCTCTTAAACAGAGAAAATTACGCTATTTTACAAATTTGGTCTATCTCCTTTAAACACGTAAAAAATTTATTGTTTTAAATTGATGAGTAGCTCTCCAAAAGTCAGCATAACTATTTGCCTTACATGTTCCATGTGATTGCTCCCTGACTGCAACTAATTGTGGCTTTTAATTTCTCTAAGGACTCCGAATAACAAGTGATTTTTTTTTCAGCAGTTTCCTGTTCGATAGCTGCTTGTAGATTGTGACAGCAGAACAGAGCAAACTGCACAGGGCTGCGGCTACCAGAGGAACCTTGAACCATGAGACCAAAATAAAAGAAGCCCTATCTTTAAAAGGCACATCCCCTTCCCCCGTGCTGCACGACCCATTTCTTTATCTGTAGCTTGGTGCGAAGGCAAATTCCACGCCCTGACTCGGGCCTGCGAGGAGCTGGCGGCAGGTCCAGCATCTCTCGGCCGAGTCAGCGAGACGCGGGGCCGCGGAGAAGCGGCGGGGGAGACGGAAAACCCCACGGGACCAGGCCGACCGCCCTTCCCCGGGAAGGGCCTCCGGAGCTCCTCCATCCTTACCCTTCCCTTTCTTTGGCTAAAGGTCAGAAGAATTTACACTTCCTGACTCTGACGGGACAGGATGGGTCGGTGCGGGCTACCCCCACCGGGAGCGGGATGGGAGCCGGGGGAGGCAGCGCGGCTGCCCCCGCTCCGCCCGGCCCGGCCGGCTCTCGCCTCGGCGGGGAGGAGCCAGCCCGGGGCAGACTGTAGAAGCCAAGGCTGGCCAGTCGCCAGGAAGTGTAAAATCCTGGCCGGTGGGTGGCAAATTTCTCCAGATCGCGGCGAGGAGGCAGCGCGTCCGTCCGTCCGTCCGTCCGTCCCTCGGCTGGCGGCGGCGCGGGGCGCGGGGAGCGGGGATCGGGGCTCTGCCGCCGCCCGCTCGGCAGCCCGGCCCCGGGTGAGTGAGAGACGCGACCTGGGGCTCCGGCTCCTCTCGGGCTGGGGGCTCGGGGAAGCCCGGCCCGGGAGGCAGCGGGCTGGCGGCGATGCCGCGGGCGGTGCGAAGGGGATGTTTGCCGGGGGGCGGCTTGCGGAAGGGAGCGGGCTGGGCCGGCTCCCCTCGCTCGGCGGTGCTTCTGGAGCACAGCGCTGGCATAAGACCTGGGTAAGTTCTCCATCTAAAAATATTAAAAATAGACCCTCCGGCTCCATAGCGCTGCCGAGTGAGTCATTTCCAAACCAAATGTCTCCGTCTAACCCTTCCCCCCAGGAGACTCAATAATTCTGAAACCAGGGGTGGAGGGCAAGAGATTTTTCTCCCGTCTTTCTCTAAAAAAATTGAATTAGCAAGTAGCTGCTGCAAGAGGGGACAAAAGCCCTAAGAGTAGATGGCCACCTGTTTAAAAAAGTGAAGTGTATCTCCTCTCTTTTTTCTCTTCTCTTGGGCCTCTCTCCCATGGTGATAGCATCCGTCTTTCCCCAACACTGGGAGCCTCTCTGCCCTAGGAATATTTACAGTGCTTTCCATTTTCGTGGGCATAATCTACTTTTCAGTTCTCGCAACTGACAAACATATGCCCTGCCACCATCTTCTCCATGGGACATCAGCCACAGCTACACATCATTCCAGCAGTGACTCCAGTCAACACAGCTCCTGATTGTCTATGCTGAAAAGAATAGTCCAAAGCACTGCTATTTTTTTCCACCTTTTCCAGTCATATGATGGTTTGTTCATGTAAGTGGGTTGTCTTGACTAGAGGGATTTTTTTATTTGTCAGAAACAAGTTCTGAGCGTATTTATAGGCAATGCTGCAATTCTGTGGTGAGAAAGGTTTTGGTTATGCAGAACTCATTGGTACCTGGATCAGCATGCAAGACCTGTTTACATCTGGCATATAGTGCTATATATGCATACATATTTAATGTATATACCCATAGATCATATTTCATGGTGAAGCAGTGTGCACAAGACACAGAAGCTGGTACGCAGACTACGTGTTTTTTTTCTAAAACAGATGCCACAGTTCAACTGTGTAGTAACCCCTAACAGAATAGATCTAAATCAGAGGAGACAAGACATTGTGGTCTACTAATGAACTGACTTTCTTGAAAACCACCTAGCTGGGGGTAAAATTCTGTCCTCTGACCTCTGTGAAGAACTCTGTTAGCTTATTAACAACAAAAAGTGATCTATAGTTGAAGATCTGTGCAGTAAATTATGCCAGCTGTTTTACAGCCATGACAAGGATGTTAGATTTGAGAACACGTTCTCTGGTAGCAACCCAAAACTTAATGATGTGTCTATGTAGGTAAGTGGAGAATCGTGATGCAAAAGCATTTGCATTCAATTTCTTTTTTCTTTTTTCTGCTTAGATTCAATTTCTCCTATTAAAGCTACTTATATTTTTTACAGCCAAGAGAGACCATTGTGATCGATTGACCTGTCACATAAGATACAAAGTGCTGAGAGATTCCCACAGAAGGCATGCAACTTTTCTTTAAGCTGTAACATGGGAGATGTTCATGAAGTCAGGAGTGCTACCGAAGTACTGAACCAAAAAAAAGAAAATATTCTCTTGTGTTCCAAAACGCAAGAAAAGGCAGACTTCAGATCCCAAGGAAATGCAAATTTCACAGTAATCTAGGACAATGTATGCTTTTAATACACAGTTCATAGAAAATAAATGGCATTCTCACTCAGGGAGGAAAGTTCTTGGATTTGGGTCAAAAAACTTCTGCTTTTTGGTGACGCTAGGAAGAAACTTTTCCAGAGGTGGATTATTCTATGGTTGTCTATGATGGGGCTGTCCGGAATCTGTAACTGAAATAGCTGTCAAGTCAGGTAAGCTGTGTTGTACTGAGCTCTACGTGGATGGTACCTGCAAGTTGGAAGTGCCAAGGGTGAACAGGGAAGTACAAGTGCACTCAAACATTTATGGGAGTCTTTTTCGCTCTGTCAGTTTAATAGCAATATTTCCTTTTGGCAGTTTTGCAGCAGAGCTAAGGTGACAGTTTCACATTTGTCTTCCACCTTCAAGATAAAATTCTTTGTAATTACTTTTATTCAGTGTGTTTATGGGCTGTCTGATATCACCTGAAACTCTGATAAGACTTTCAACGTTCACTTTCAAAGTTCAGCTGGAACACAGGTAGTGTTTACTGACTCCTCAGTCTCTTTTGGAAGAATTTCCGTTCCTTAAATTTCCAGCAAACAAAGACACAGAATAGGTGAGATATTTAACCTTTTATTTGGTGTAGCTTCCATTCTTATGGAAAGAGTGGAGGAAAGGGACTTGAATGCATCATCAAGAATTTAAAAGTAGAAGACATATAAGTACTAGAGTTTTATCCTTTTTGAACTCATATTAAAAGAGTTCAGTTTTCATGTGACTTTTTTAGGTGCCAGTGGTATTTGTGGCTATTTTTCCCCATAATGTATGGCCTTTTGTACTCATTGTTTCTGCTGATGTGAGTTCAAGCATAAATATACACTGACCAAGTATGTGCTGGGTTCCAGGGCTTATTCAGTAGGGCATAACAACCCGTTCTTCCTACACAAGATGGGCTTAAGTGCAGCTCAGAGGATGGAAGATTGTACTGAGGATTTTAGCAAAACTCCAGTTACACTAGAGCTGGCTGAGGATGGGCTGTGATGTATAAACAGCTAATTAACTGCCATGTTTTATAGCCTCAGGGTTAAAAATGTGGGGCATACTTATGTGTTTAATAACAACAACAGGAATGTGAAAACAAAACCAGAAAGGAATAAGAATGAAGTGCAAGAAAGCACAAAGATAATAGATTGTCATTGTAGTCACAGCAGAGATGGTTTCGAAAAGAGTTGCAGTTGCTGACTTATTGTTTGATTTTGATAAAGTGTATCCTGAATGCTTTCTGATTAATATTCCTATAAAACATGTGATTTACATTTAGACTGATATGACCTTCTTGCTTCTGAAACTGTGCTTTTCTCTCACTTCATGCTTCTGCCTCACATATAATCATAGAAATATAGAATGTTTTGGGTGAGAAGAGACCTTAAAGATTATCTAGTTCCAACCTTCCACTAGCCCAGCTTGCTCAAAGCACCATCCAGCCTAACCTTGAACAGTTCCAGGGATGGGGTATCCACAAGTTCTCTGGGCACATGTTCCAGTGTTTCATCACCCACAGTACAGAGTTTCTTCCTAATGTCTAATCTAAACTACCCTCTTCCAGCTTAAAGCCATTTCCCCTTGACTTATCACTACATGCCCTTGTGAACAGTTCCTCTCCAGCTCTTTTATAGCCCACCTTAGGTACTGGAAGGCTGCTCTAAGATCTCCTCAGAGCCTTCTCTTCTCCAGGCTGAACAACCCCAACTCTCTCAATCTGTCTGTGTAGGAGAGGGGGTCCAGTTCTCTGATCGTCTTCGTGGTTCTCCTCTGGACTCACTCCAGCAGGTCCTCGTCATTGTGTTGGGGGCCCCAGAACTGGATGCAGTACTCCAAGTGGGGTCTCATAAGACCAGAGTAGAGGGGGAGAATCACCTCCTTTTACCTCCTAGCTGTGCTGCTTTTGATGCAGCCCAGGATATGGTTGTCTTTCTGGGCTGCAGTTACACATTGCTGGGTAATGTCAAGCTTCTCATTAACCAACACCCCCAAGTCCTTCTCCTCAGGGCTGCTCTCAATCTATTCTCTGCCCGATCTGTATTTGTGCTTAGGATTGTCCTGACCCAGGTGCAGCACCTTGCACTTGGCCTTGTTGAACTTCAAGAGGTTTGCATGGCCCCACCTCTCAAGCCTGTCAAGGTCCCTGTGGATGGCATCCCTTCTCTACAGGGTGTCAATGGCACCACACAGAGTGTTGCCATTAGTGAAGTTGTTGGGGGTGCCCTCAGTCCCACTGTTCATGTCACTGGCAAGATGCTAATCAGTGCTGGTCCCAGTACTGACCCCCGAGGAACAACATTCCACTCTGCCTGACAGTGCTCGACACTGCTTTCCACTTGGACAAGGAGCCACTGACTGCAACTTGTAGTGTGATCACTTTTGAGAAAGCCTGCCTGTGGCTTGTCTGTTCCCCTCTTGTAGTTTTATGAATTTGTTTGTGAATTTCACTGCATTTGACAAGGGAAGAAGTGGTCTAAAAGGATAAAGTTTCTCTGAGCTTTGTGGAAATATATTTAGAGCCCATGCTGAAAGAATCGCTGTTTCGTGGGGGTTATCACTTCCTGCATGGGTGAAATTCAGAAGGCGGTGTTGATGCTAAGTTACTTTCAGGGTTTGAAAACATATTTGTTAATTCAATCCAAAGGTCTTTTCTACAGAAAGAGTTTGATAGCTTACTCATACTTGTGTCACTCAGGTGATACATTCCTGGCCTGTTTTTCTCCAGCAGGGACATACTTAGTAGTGCTATTAAACAATATTCCTGCCAGTGGAAGGAAATAATGATTTATGTGCATATCACCTTTTTTTTTCATGTTTTCATGCTTGTTCCTATTTAGCTGTACTGATTAAAAGTCATCTGATAATCAAGCAAGTTTAGTAGATCTGGGAATAACATAGGCCACTGCATTGGGGGCGTGAGATCTTGGGGGTACTGCTTTGCTGTTAAATTAATTGAGCATTTTGGAGTGTAAGAGCTTGAGTAAAGCCTTGATATAGAATTGGAGACAAAGCAATGGGGGTTTTTAATCTGCTGTGTCTTAGTGGGTGAGACTCAAAAGAGGGGTGCAGACAAGTTTGCTGCTTAAAAAAATCTGTTCTAGCTGCTGTGGATTAGGACAGCACTGCAGTGTTCCATTTTGAAAGGATTGTTACTGCAGCTGTCATGGATACAACTTTATGGAATGCCTAAAATACCTGAATGCTTTCAGTTAATCCAAAAATGGTGATAGATCTCCTCTTTCCCCCTTCTTATCTGTCCCTCCTCTCTATTGGATTGGGTTCTTATTTTACTAAAGAGGTTAAGTCTGTTTTTTCTTCAGATCAATACGTCAGTTTTATGGTTCTGAACCTTTGCTCCATTTTTGCTTCTTGCTTTTCATAGCTACATTTTTGGTGTGGTAGTTGCTTATTCAGGCAATACAATTTATTTCAACCAGATTAAATCAGCTGTTAGTGCATCTAATTCAAATTTGTCTCTACCTTCATACTGGTCAGCTAAGTGATTCTAATGAGGTGTTCTCTTATTCTCCACCCAAGCATATCAGAGTGTTTTGCAAACATATGATGCCTCTTAATAGCCATGAAAATTTTCTTTATTTTTGAATGATGTGAGTCCTAAGAATTAAAAAATATTTTTAAATTAACACATAAAAGCTATGGTAGAAAACAAAATAACTTTGTTGTCTTAGATGCTACTCCTATATTACAAGTTATTTATTTTTCTGTGTATTCTTTTCTATGACCGGATCTCTTTAGTTCACATTGAACCGGCTAGCTCTGTGCTATTATTGATTTCTTACATCTTTTGATGAGTAACTGTACTATCATGTATATAGATATGAAGTAGCACTCTTACTTTGATCTGGCCGTAAACTCCAAAGGGATTGGAGGGGTCTTTCAGTTACAGAGACGGTCCTCAGATCATGGTGAGATATACATAGATGTTTTTCCCCCTCATCATGTATTTCCTCTCACTCAAAGCAGAGTTTCACTTTGAGTTTCAGGTTTGCCTTAACATCAGAAACTCAGAGCATAACTGAGTGGATACCACTGAATTTCTTTACAAAAGTTACATGGCTTTGTTATCAAAGCCAATTTAGATCTGTTTGTAAATTTGTTTGAGATGTATTGTGAATAAAGGCATGGTGTGGGTCAAATCTGAAGAGGGAATATGCGAAAGATGGGGGAGGAAGACAGGAATGCTGGGGTCTCTACTGTGGAGACAAGTGTGTACTTGGAAGATAAGGAAGGTGAGATCTTGTTTTGGGTAGTCAAAGTGTAGCAGTAAAATTGTCAGATATATGTTTGCATACCAGAGTGTGAACACTTTGCATCAAGAGGGTTGTTTTCCCGTATCTGTTGATATCACTTTTTTTACTTACATAAGCTCTTAAGCTAAAATCTATGAAGTTTAATTAAAGATAGGAGAGGCCAGTAGAACACCCTTGGACTATTTATAGGGCACCAAGTTGCTGCCTTTGTGCTGGTGTAGCCCAGCTTAAGAATAATAATAATAATAAAAAATTTACACCTTTTGGTATTGAGCCAGCTCAGGAAAGGAGAGGTAGATCAGACTAATCTTTTTTTCTCTCCAACTCAGTGGAGTAATTTGAAAGCTTCATTAAAGGACCTTAGAGGGATGTTTTTGTTTGATGAATAGGATCCTGGCTTGCAATGTCGAAGACCAGGCTAAGTCACTTTACTGGCTTAGCATCTTCATTTCCTCAGCCAGAAAATTGAGGTAATTATTTTTACTCTTAGTATACCTTCAAGAGCTCTTGATGAAAGAAGTGTTTTGCAGGACTGAGTGGCCCATCTGCCTGTGGCTCAGACTGCCTGGGATCCCTTAGGGCCTTCCCATGGTGCAGGGCGGGGACGGCAGGCTGGAAGTGTGGGGCAGGCAGGCAGTCAGGCAACCCTGGCAGCACCTGGCACTGCACAAGCTGGGGCCACCCAGGGGCTGGCAGGAGGTGTGTGATGGGGTTGCAGGTAATGTGCTTTGGCTGGCTGAAGTCCTGCGTTTTCCATCTGGCATGTAACCAGCACAGAGAGCTTGAGGAATCACCTTGCATTCCCCCAGGGGACAGCATCTGAGGCACAGACAAATGAAGTGCAGGTGGAGCACTGACCTATTTCCCATCTGGATCCTGCCCTTGTGCTGAGGAGTAAGGGCATGGCCTCTTATTCTATCTATGGCCTGTGATTCCTGACAACAGCTTCGCTAGTTTCCCCTCACAAAATTTCTGAGCTGATTTTTGGGATTTCAGAAACAAGTGTCACTAATTTATGGGTGGAAGAAGCTGTTTTTAAAGCTTGCAACTAGAACCAATCCTATTGACAAGATTAACAGACCCGAAGGCTGGTTTTGCACTCTTCCACTTACCTTCCTGAATTGGGAATGTCTCTTGGCATGGGCTGTGCTCCTGGTGCTAGCATGAGCTCATCTGAAGATTTACTTTTCCTTATGTGAGGGGCTGCTTACAAGACAAAGTGTCACCACTTTTCATGGTGTTTCAGGACTTGATTAAAACCATATTAAGACCAATCTTTATATTCCTATTGTTTTTGATAGGCTGTGGATTAAGCACTAAAATTTTCATGAGTCAGATAGCCAAAGGTGTGAAGGCATGAAAGGATGAGGTCATGCCTTGAGACTGGGCCCTAGACTGCCTCCAAAATTTTTTACACTCTTGCATTCAAAAACTTCCTAAGACACAGCTTCTGATCAATGTTAACCAGAAAGAACCTTTGTTGGTTATCAAAAAAAAAAAAAAATCTCAATTTTATCATCTTGTCTCTCTCTGAAAAGTAGACCTTATTTAATTTTAAGAAACTGAGCAATTGGGAGCTATAAGAGGAACTGAATATGTTGTTAATTTAACAGTGGCAAATTCTGTCTGTGTTAGAATATAAACTATGTTCATACATGTGAATGTGTAATTGTGATGACCTAGAAGACTTCAAGTTATAGGTTGTGGACTGTTTTTCCAGTTTTCAGTATGGCTGCACAGCAAATAAATGAGGGATTTTTGTCAAAAATAGTGTTTTCAGATCTTGTCAGTTGAACTCAAATCAAGAATTTTACCAATCACATTCTTTGTTAAGGACTTACTGGGCTGGAAGGAGAATCAGCTAACAAGAATCAAGTTAGTTTTCTGCGCACTTTTTGTGTCTGAAGCAGGATGAAACCACTCGTTATGGATCTGTAGGCCTAGTACAGTGGAGCATTTTCCTAAAGATTATGCTTCTTCCACACTCAAAATCATTACAAAAAATTCAGATGTGTGTTTCAGTATCCAATTTCTGTATTTTATAGCCATAGGTCATTGATGTAACAGTTGCACAAAGCATATACAAGAGATAAATATAAGCAAGTATTTATTTTTCTTCATGAAGGGGCTAGTTTTAAGACTGAAAAAAATTAAATGGCAAAACATCAGTTATATCTGGATAACCTGTCATTCTCTATTGCTTTATTTCATTCTCCACTATTCGTTTCCCTCTCTTGCCAACTGTTTTAAAGTTGCTTTTTGACTTGCAGCTTTTTGGTGTGAATTTTTTATGAAGTAGTGTTGGTGAAAGTTTTCCTCTAAGAAGCAAAACCAGTTGTAGTTGTTGTTGTCCTGTCACTTCCATCAGCAGCTGTTGCTCTGAGTCCTGCAGGGAAGATATCAGAGAATTTTAAAAGCTCTGTTCTTTTGTTAAATCTCAGAAACCATGGGCCTTTTGCTTGTTTGGCCCAAGATTATCGTGAAGATTCATAATTTGGAGGAATTGCTGCCAAATTTTTCTTTGCATTATTTTTCCTTTAGCACAGAGAGATCAGCGTAGGTGTAGCACCTGATCTTGCTTTTTCCGCAGACAGTCAGATATATTATGGTCTGTTGGGAGGGAAAAATCTATTAATGAAATAGTTTTTAATGATTTCTCTGTTGTTTTTCATGGTTAACAGAAAACAAATGATAAAAATTTCCTAGCTTTGTGACTGTAATGTTTTTATAAATGTCTGTATCCGTGTGTGTTGTAAAAGGATTTGTCTTCGTGCTCAATTCTTTTTTTCAAAGATTCAGATTAATCCTATAAGTGTTTTCTGAGTTGTGATGAATTACAAGTGCATGAAATTACATTGTTGTGAGATTGACTCGTCCTACTGTGCTCCCTCAGTTGGGAACACTGACTTCCATCTTTGAAGAGTTTGCTCCCTTGGAGGACCTGAGTTTTACACAGATGACATATCTACCTTGTTAGAGATCTAGAGGGTTTTTGTAGCTGGATTGAGATGAGAATCAAGGATAAGAGAAAAAAAAAGACTGGGGGTAAGACAGCTGGAAGAGAAAGAAGAGTAATACCTACCTCTTTGACTCACTCATGACAAGTTTCTTGTCAAAAAAGATATGCAGGGTCATTAAGTGAGATGAGGAGAGTGGGGTACGGTTTAGGATATATCAACTGGCAAACCGTTTGAAATCCCCTGATGCCATTTAAAGAATTATCCCAGCAGCTGGAGCATATGGCAATGAAAGATTACCTTGGTGTGGCCATATGTTTTATGAAGCCTCTGCACTCCGATCTCCAAGTCTTTATGTCTTTTATAATCAATGTGAGAGTGTTGCTTGGTGGTTAGAACAGGCTGCATCCTGGTGTCTCCCATCATTCTGTGTAAAAGCGGAAAAGTAATTGCTTCTCTGGAAAGTTTTTTTCCTACTTCAGTGGTTGATAATACAACTGTGATTACTAGAAGCAGGTTTTATTTTGTACTCTTCTAAACCACTTTAATCTTAGCAAGAGTAGATTACAGATGTGAAGGAGTTTGGACTGAAAGCCTCTTGGAGAACAGTATTGCAGAGCATTTCTGCATAATTCTATGAGAGTTTTCACAGCAAAATGAAAAGGAAAATTGTTCCTTTCTGTACTCAGCATTTTGCTAAATACTACTCATTCCCAATAGCTAAAATAGCCTGAATACCATGAGGGCTTCTTACTAACCTATAACTATGTTAATGCCTTTCTCGCCACAGGGGTAGTTTCTCCCAGTAAAAAACCAAAAAACTGCACACTGCAGAATGCACACTGTGGATACTGCTAATAAACTGCCACTGCAATCTCCCTGTGAAAACGAAGCGTTATTTAAAAGACTGCCTTGCTTTGGGGAAAACTTTCAGTGGAAATTAGTTGCTATGAAAGGAAAATCTGGTATGATGGAAGCGTTTGATTGGGTGCTTTGTTGTACCTTTGGGTGCTCAGTATCTGCAAAGTACATGTGCCAAAAGCCTGCTTTCTTTAGTAAACACTCTGTTACTTTTAGCTTTATGGAACTCTGAAAATAGTTTAAATAGGCTGTGGGCATGGGGAGAGGATGGTCTTTCTCACAGACTTTGGCATTTCCAGTTCTGATAACACGAGGGCCAGTTACGTTTGGATACAATTTGGTGGTTAGCCTGCCTTCAAAGTAACAGTTTGGTGTGCCTGCCATTTAGTAGTTAGATAAGAGTTAAATTTGGTTTTAGATAAGGTAAGAGAGATTTGTATTTTTGAGTCCTGAAGAAATGAAAATAAACCTAAAGCTGAAGCTCTTGTCTGAAATTCCTAATAAGGTCCTAAAGCAAGGTTAACTTGTCCGTAATACGGCATTGCTGGCAAGTTGGGGGAGGAAGAGGGAAGAGGGGTGTCTTGTCTGCTCTTCTCAGACAAAAGTTAGTTATTATCTGTCCTGGTGACTTTAAGAGGTATTAGGGAAGATGTCATGTATGTTTCTGTGAGCTTAAGCACATTCCCTAGGTAAGAAGTGTTCAGGAAATTAATCGTGGGGCCTAGTGTAATGCTGTGGTTCTGCTCTGTGGAATTCATCGTGTCAACCCATAGCTCAGGAGAAACCTTCCTGATTGTGGTATTTTACCACTTGCACAGAATAGTCCAAAGAATTTTCTACACAAATATGAATTTATTTATATTAAGGCACAGAAGTTGTTCTACTTATTTACATTTCTGAATTTAAGCTTTCCCCTTGCAACTTAATATAACTCAAATATAAATGTGTCATAAAATCACCTCACTACTGGGGAGGAAGATGCTTGTATGCACTTATGGCACCTGAAATAGCGATAAGACAAGGCTTGTGGGCTAGCACATCTTAACGATTGCTTTCCAGACCTGTTAAATGCCTACAAATGATCTAAAATAACATTTATACTGCATTTTATAGCTCTGAAAGTGGAAGGTGTCCCTGTCCACAGCAGGGGGATTGGAACCAGAGGATATTTAAGGTCACTTCCAACCCAAACCATTCAATGTTTCTATGTATAAAGATTGTTAAGTGACAAATTTGACGGTTCTGCCAGGAGAAATGAGCTGTCACTCATTCAGCTCCTCATTCTGTCAGCTTTGGAACTTGAAGATGACAAACAGTGGCACAAGCTCTTGTTTTTGCAACAAAACCAGCTACTATATTTGCACTTTGTCTCATGGACACCTTTTGGTCTGTTGTCAAAAGAGCCTGCACTCAGCTCTCCAAGGTGCTGTAGCTTTTTTTCCTCTAGTGATGTCTGATGTAGTTACTGTTGTCAATAGAGAAATTGCTGGCAGATTGAAAATGTGTGGGTAATGTCAGATGAATTGTTGCTTAAAAATGCACATAGAAGATCCTGATGAATTGGTGGTACTAATTTACATTTATTCTTAATTTCTGAAAGTTATGACTTTTTTTTTTTTTTTTAATTGGAACAGAGCAGTCATAGAATCAACAGATTGCTACGCTTTCAAGCAACAACAGTTAGGGGTAAGCTTGTTTCACGAAAGACTGTCTGGGCTTTGTCATGTCTGAAGACAGCCAGGAGTTGTCTAAAGATAGAAAAAGTTGCACTTGTAGTCATGTTCCAGTTCCACAGAGATCTCTGAAAGCTGTATTTAGCTAGTGAGGGAATAACAACCATATTTATTTCTTGAATAGCACCAAGAACGATAGTATCACATGTTTCAGTGCCTAAAAATGAAATGGTTTCTCAGTGTTTTCTCATTCAACTTCCTTGTTGGCAGTGCATGTGGTGTCTGTGGCCCAGCAAGGGCCTTGAGATGGCTTTATGGTGGTTGACCAGAATCTGACAAGGCCATGCAAAAGTAGGGTAGCAAAGTGAGCTCAGTGTGAAATGGAGCTGGCTGGGTGGGAAGAATGCTGTTCTCATACATGTAAGATTTAATTATAGTTTGGGCAGTAGAAAGAGTTTCCTGGAGCTGAACGCTAGTCAAATTAGAAACACTGTGCAGATACACAACATTTATTTGCCTGATCATCTCTTTTTTTTTGCCTCATGCTGAAGGTGTAGTAGAAATGGGAAGATTTTCCCTTACATCTTTCATATGCAGTTCAGTTACTCAAGTTTTTTGTTTGTTTTTTTTTTTTTTTTCTCTTTCTCCTGTCTCCCACAACTTATTCTCCAAACTGCCAACTATAACTATGGCTTGTAATAATCTGAAGTGGGAAGATTTCAAAGTACAGAAGCTTTGCCAAAGTTTTTTTGTGGTTTTTATCCAAGATCACTTCTTCTATTTCTGTGGTTTACTTGGAGCTACATATTCATCTACATGGAGATGATGATCAGAGTGGAAAATACAGGCATTCCGTAATTGGCCTAGCAATTACTTCTCATGCTGTAGAAAAAACACAGACATAAAAGTCATGCTTATTCTCAAAATATCTGGTTGTCAGAACCCATTTTCAGAAGCTCTCCATTGTATCCTTTTTGTAGTGAACTGATAATAAGTGGGTTTATTTCTTTGCACAACACTTCTCAGAAAAAACCATTGTGTTTGTTCATCTTTTCTTCCGTTGTTTATCTTTTGTTCTTTTCTAGTGGAATAGTTTTCTCTTTCTCCAATTACTACTATTTTATATACAGACTGAATGGCTAACTCTATGTAAAGGTATTTGTAAAGTGCCTCTGTCAGAAGAATTTAGGCATCTCTGTTCTTGTATCTCTGCAAATTGAAATCAAAAGAGAGACCATGCTTGTATTTCTGACTGGTTGTTTTGGGTCATTATTTAAGGAGCAAGATGGGAAATGGGGCTGCTAAAAAACTCTGGAAGATTTGCTCAAACTTGCCTTTAATGGCACAGGATATTTTCATCGCTCTCTTCTCTGCCTTACTCTTTTCCTTTCTTTTTGCATTGCAGGACTGCTTCAGTTCCTTCATCATAATGCGATACATGCCCATGTCACAACCTGACACTGTGGGGAACTGGTGGTCCAAGGCTGACTCTTTCCTTTTGCTCTTGACTGAGACCTTGGGTTTGAAGTTTCATAGACATTGTTGAGATTGATGCTTGGACCTTCAAGAGAAGAGACTTTCTGATGGTCCTGCTCCACTCCACCTGACCCTATGAAAGGAGGGTTCACCATAGCTCCATCCTTTGCTCTCCAGTTCCACAAGATGGGTTCATTCAGAAGGCCTCGACCTCGCTTCATGAGCTCTCCTGTCCTCAGTGATTTGCCTCGGTTCCAGGCAGCCCGGCAGGCTATGCAGCTCAGCTCCAACTCTGCCTGGAACAGGTGAGCAGGATCTACCTGGGCTGAGCTCTTGCCCTGCAGCAGCTCCACAAAAAGTGCCATATGTGTCTTATCTTCACATCATTTACAGCTAATCTTGTCTGTTTGTAAGCATGCCCAAATTTTTTGCCATGCCCAAATTTTGCTGGTATTGAATGCATTCATGGAGTTGAAAAATTTAGAGGCAGTAGTGTTCAGTTGGCCTGTGCTGTTCAGTGGTATTGTCTTGAAGTAAAGAAGAATTGTTTTTTGTTAACAGTTGCATTTTTAAGAACCATTTAGGAAAACATATTCCTAGTCCTGTAATAAATGTCAGTTTCTTAATTCACAGAGACATTTATTTGCATATTATGAAGGTTTTATCACAGTCAAGTTCCTCTGAAAATTACTAAGCTTGCGGCTTCTACCAGCATTTCCTACTGACAACCAAATCCTGTCATGCAGCAATGGCAACTGAGAAAACAATGAGAAGGGTGAAGAGTGAGATGTCCTGTGTCCTGATCTGGTGTGACGGTCTGCTGATACCAAAAGTGGGTGTTCCCAGCTTCTGCCACCTGGCACCTGCTCTGTGCTCTGCAGACCCCTCTCTCGTGCTGACCCAGCTCAGTTGACCAATGTTGCACAAAAGTATCCTGGCAAAACCACTGCAGTTTCGTGCCATGACAGTGATTTGAGGTCTGTGAAGCATGCACATGCCATATCTGGCCCACAGAAGGGAATGCCCATTAAGGGAATGACAACTGCTCTTACTAGCCATGGCAAGCCTTTAGACCCGCTAAACCATCTTGTATGCTGTCACTTTATGACTTCTTCTGTGCTGGTGAGAGAGGTATGAATTAGAAGATGCTTAACAGCTTCTTACAGGCATTAACAGGGCTTAAGCTTGGGTGTGACTTGAGGTAATGCTCACTGCAGAACGTCTTCCAGCACAGCCAGGGTCTTGTCAGATGCTGCAGATTGGATGGTTCCTGCTAGCATCCCTGCATAATGCAGTGTGATGTGTTTGGCAGATATTACCAAAAATTTGTGTCTCCTCATATCAATTAACCTGCAGCACGAACAGTGTCCCTCTAACGACTTTCCCTTGCTTACAGATGTAGGTAAGTAAGGGTGATGAGTTCAAGGTGAGAAAGAGTGGAAGTATTTAAGGGCAATTAACTTCTCCACCTGGTTATAACCACTTTGCTTTTGGTATCTAGCTCACATTGTGCTCTCTGTTAAATCATACTGCTGGCTGCTATTTATGGGTGTTGTACTGTCTCATTTCTTCTTTGACAGTGTTCAAACAGCAGTGATAAATGTGTTCAAAGGAGGAGGCTTGCAAAACAATGAACTTTACACCCTCAATGAAAATATCAGGTGGGTTGCTGAAATGCGTGAAAAGAGATTTTTGTTGCTGCTTGTTTGGTGTTTGCTTGGGTTTGTTCCCTTACAGAACCACGGTTAGAGGATATTGGTGGGAGGAGCAGGAGGGTCAAAGGAAACTTAAGCACAGCTTTGGAGTTTCAGGCTAACTTGCTTCTTTCTTGCTATTGGGTGAAGTGAATTGCATGAGGTACTTGGATAATGTTTCTCTGACTTGCGTGGATATGTAGCTTTAATAAGGACAGCTTGTTTATTGACTTCAATTGTAGGGATTTTGTCCCTTCCTGGGGACTATGCCTCTTCTGGCTATTTTTACACATTTTTATCACGGAAATTGTGAAGATAGTAACATCTCTTTTCTAAAATCAAACTTCTCAGAACTAGTGAGTGTTTAAAGCAAACCACAGTGTTTCATTTAAAAGCTTAATCTTCACATGCTAATTGCACAGCAAGAACTGAAAATATGAACCTTAAGATAAAAAACCTAAAACCCTACCAAACATTTTCTGGCACTGATGTTAGTGATGGTTAAAAGTATCATTTTCTTTTAAAAGTAGGTTTCATGATTATCTGTGGTTTCATTCTGATTAGTTGGAAAGTTTGATTAGCAATAGATAGGACTGTACAGTAGATAAAGAACCATTTATGCTTGCCTTGGTTCCAAGTGCTGCTAAGAGGACTATTGTCAGGACTCATGGATGTAGGTTCCTTCTCTTCTCTTTATAACTATATCCATATTCATTCATCAAGAGTACTGTCTCTGCTTCTCCTTTTGTATAGCCTGCCCCCACCTTTATTGCATTTTTTCTAAACTCCAAGATTCAAACGTCAGTTTGAGCTAAGCATGTACTGAACAGCACTCTAAGCTACCCCTTTCCTTACTTTCAAAATAAATGCAGCTATCAGCACAGGAGACTCTGTCCGACTTGATCTGGTCCCAAAACATGTAATTCCTTTTGAGAGTTGAGCAAGGGCAGCATTTCATACTTTAATGGTACTTTGGTGTGTTTGGGTCAGAAGTCTTCAAGTTAGATTTAAGTACTTGGAGCAGTCTTAATTCTCCATGGGATGACTATTTCTGGATGTGAAAATAAAAACAAATGTAATAAGTCTTGGGAAATACCTTAACCCACAGCCTGTTAGCAGACCTAGGGACTGAGTTTGGGCTTTATGAGTTGTCTGCCCAGCTGTTGCCCGTGCCAGTGGCTGCATCCTGCTGTACCCCAACAGCGCATGCAGGTGCTCCTTCTCAACCTTGCAGGGAGGTAGTACAAAGGGCAGAATTTCTGTGTGGTCTGGACTTGGCCCCAGTGGCTGAACCATGCTTCATGTTGGTTTTCTGAAGTGAATCTAGACTGCTGAGAGCCAGGCAAACAACAGGAAGTTCTTTGTGAGCTCTGTATCCTTTGAAAGCAGTGCTGATGGTGGAAGTGGAAATGCCCTCCTCCACAGACATGCACTCCTAAGCAGTACTTGGAAGCACTCACCTTGACACATGAGTAATGTTCCTGCAGGTGCCCCAAGCATTGGTTTCATCTGCAAATGTCATCCCTTAAATAGGCCATTTAACATTCAAGAAGCTCATTAATGCCCATCTAAGGAGTGAAGGACGTGCATCTGCATTTATGTTTGTATGAACACCTGCAGCCTCGCACTTGTGATTCTTGGTGTAGCTCCCAACACAGTTAGCTCTGTGTGTGCGAGGTAAATCTCCAGCTCGACACTGGGCAAAAAGCCAGACCTGCCAGACAGCCAGCTTTTGTGAGCCATTAGGTCGAGCTGGTGCATCTTCCTTTTTCGTAGTTCTCCATTCAGCTCCTTGATTGTAGTTAACAAATGCAGTAAGAGACCCTCAGATTCTGTGCAATGCTTAGTCGTTTGACAGCGATAAACACGGGAGTTTTAAAGGAGGACAGTAATGACACAACCAGGAGATGAGCAGGTGGTAAGACTTTGCTCTGGATTGCTGACAGCATGTTTTTATTTTGTTGTGATTTGATACCGTGTCACTGGCATTTTTATTTTTTTTTTTTTTTACTGCTCTGAAAGTCAGTTGTGACAGCAAGAGGAAATGTAAGAAATGCCACTGCAAGATGGAATTTCAGGAAGCAGGGGGCCATAATTAAGAGGAGACCCCTCCCCTGGGTTTTCTCAAAGGCGCGAGTCTCTGGTTGCTGGTCTACCTGTATGAGGCAAAGTCCTGCTGGGCTTGTCAATCAGCTGATGGAGAGCCTGTTGGGTTTGGCTGAAGCCAATGGAAAAGCTTCTGGCAAATGGACCCCCAAAGACTTATATGGTTTATTGATCTCATAGAAATAGAAATGTGCTTTGATTTGGATGGGTGAATATAACCACTCTCGGAGAGAAAGAGTAAAGGCATATTGGCCTGAGAATAAATGTAGAAGCATTTAGAAAATGGTTATGGAGGAAGGTTGCTGTCAAATTTTATTTTCAGCAAAGATTAGGGGAAAAAGTAGTTTGCTGGTAAGAAGCCAGCCTGAGAACTGGATGGTCACTGATCCAAATGCTATTTTCAAGCACTCTCGATTATACTTCATGTTGGTAAAAAGCAAAACTCTTAGAACAGAAAAAAACCCCCACAAAGTTTGGCAGTGGAAAGTGTTGGGTGACTTTTAAGTTTTAGGCAGGATTTACTGCTACAGAATTTATGTTCAGTCACTGTAAGCTGAAAGTGCAAACATACTGAACTTTGGAAGTTGTATTTCAATGCTTCCTCTGATGTAAGACAATCCCGATTTTTATACTGGTGTTTTGAAATACAAATATGTATTAGAATTTAAAACTTTTATCACAGTCTGATTTCAAAGCCAACAGTTTTGATTAGAAAGTCTTCTTTAGAATGCTTTCTGGCCACATGTGTTTAAAGCAGCTCTTGTTAAATGTCTAGAATCTCTTTCTTGAAAAATATGCCTTCTCTTTTATTTTTTGAAATGTGGTAGCTCTGGGGAAGCTGCAGCTTCTGCTTGATTTCTCCTCTTCTTATCTTCCCACCTTCTATTTCCAAGAGAAAAGGAAGCACAACATTAGGGAGAGATGCTATCTTCAGTAGTAGGAAAGACGTCTTTGTTTAAACAAAAAAGCAGGAAAAAATATGGATTTCAACCTAAATAACTTTAAATTGTTTCCCCAACTTTCTGTTCATTAAAGGGGGTAAATGTTTTGGGGTTATTTTTTGCTTGTTCTAGACGCATGTAGACTTCAGAGAAACCCTTTCATTCCTTTATAATTTGACAATAGCCTTTGTGGGCACTTGCAAAGTATATATCTAACTGTGGCCAAAACAACATGTTCACATATACTCATGCATCTTTGGTATTACTGGTAGTAAAGTGCAGACATACCTGTAAGAAATGACCAGCAATGGCTGCTACTTCATGACTGCATTCCTTCTGTCTACAGACGGCTGCTGAAGAGCGAACTTGGATCCTTCATCACAGATTACTTTCAGGTACTGCATGATTTCCTTGCTTTATTTTGAGGTTTGCTCTCTTCAGCTTTTTAGCCTATAAAAAAATTAAATCACCTCTTCACATGCATGTAGCCTACAAGTTTCATTGTTGTTTTTCTACTCAAGCTGATGGAGGCACTGGACTTTTTAAATGCAGGCCATGTAGCCTTGGGAGTAATCATATTTATGGATGTGTGCGCAAAATTAAGGATAATCTTCCTCTGTGCTTAAGGAAGGCTGCTAGTAGTCTGCCAAGACCAAGAAGGAATTCACTTGAATTTTTTTAAAGAAGATGGGATACCTTTAATCTAGAATAGAAAATTCAGAGTTAGGTTTTCTGCAACAGGGGCCAACAAAGGGGAACAGAAATGATAACAGCTGCCTGGAGGCAGGATGGGGCACAGAGAAGGAAGTTTCTATCAGCAGGAAATCAACCTGGGTAATTTTTGCTTTTTAGTCCCACAAATATAAATGCAACTTCTGAAAAAGCAAAATATGAAGAATGAGGGAAAACTTGAACAATCACAAATGTGAATAAGTGTTGTTGCCTTTTACTGATACTGTCCAGAGAGACAGACATGTAACCACATGAAAGCCTGTTAGATGATTTTGAGAAAGCACTGATGGCTTTCAGTGTCTTAATTTGTTCAGTGTAGCATTGATTAAAACAAAAGACACTGCTGGAAACAAGAGAGTTTTTTTCCCTTTGAGTAAGAGGGAGACAGAAAATTTCAGTACTTTCTGAAGTGGCTGGTGCTGCTTTGTACTGTGCTAACAGCTTAAAGGAGGAAAAAGAAGACTAGTGTTGTTTCCTATCAGATTACATGATTTATTAGATTACAAGACTTAAAAAAATCCCCCTGCTGTGCCAGCAAGTGAGAAGCAAACTCCTACCCAGAGGTAGTTATGTTCCACTTCCTCAGACCCTCTCTGCACAAGTTGTTTACTGCAAAGAGACGGCTGCTGGTGTCGCGTGGCAGGACGCTTCCTAGAGCCTGAGAGGGGTCTGGCAGCAGCCACTGGCACTCAGATTTAATTTCTGGGTTATTTTTGCTCAATGTTACAAGGAGTAACTTGGCATCCATCAGACTTAGCCTGAAATAAAACTCTTAGTGCAGACAAGTATTGAGACAAACTGTGAGATAAAGGCTATTGTCTGAAATGAGATTTTTTCCCTCTGTGAGGTAAGATGCAGACTTACTTCTGATTCTAGACTAACAGCATATGGCAGTGATAAAAGCTATCACTCCCTCCTGAATGTCTTTCCTCAGAAATCCTAGGGCCCTGAAGTGGATAAAGAATGTTCATGTACCGAAGAAAGGCTGACAACATTATTTCATTTGTCTATGGGTTCTGTTTCACTGCTGATGCCAGCAGATTTACGGCAATACTGCACCACCAAAATGAGCAGAGTTCAATCAAGCTGCTGATTAGGCTGAAAAGTAACCTTGAAAGAAAAAAATAAAGTTTTCAACTACTTCCTTTGACGTGTTGTGGTCATCACCTCTGACATGGGTGGAGGTGCTGGGAGTGGGTCACCAGTATGGGGAGTGGAGTCTTTTGGCAGTGACTTCCTCCTCCATCTGCTAAAGCCCACCGAAAGCTATCCCAAGAACCAATTTTTGTGTCCTCTTAGGTTGAAATGGACCCTGAAGGTTATGCTGTCTGTTTAGCCAGGCAGTTTTAAACATCCTTGCAGCTATTAGAGCAACTAACTGAATCATGTAATATTTAGATGTGATAAACTGACTTAGGTGTTTTCGATTTGTTATGCCACAGCACTTATAACAGGAGTCACTAAGATAATGTTTAAAATCACATTTGCTTTAAGAATTTGTGATTTTACATTATGTATATTTTATAAACTCACACATACATATTTTTTTAACCACTGAATCTACAAGACTAAAACAGAACATAGCTTTTATAGTGGGACAAAGCTACCTTTGTGATCACCTTGACTTGATTACTCACAAGTCCTTTTCATCAACACTCATGCAAATTAACAGTTTTGAGCTCCTGAGATTGCTAAAAGAAGGTTTAGGAAATGGTTGGAATTTGTGCAGTCTTTTTTTTGCTACCAAACCATCATCATACTACAGTTAGTGAGCCTATTGTCTTTGAAAGAGAAATATAATACCTGTAAGGGTTTCAGTGCAAACTCAGATGTTTCATTCTGAAGGATAGTTATGTTTATAGACCTGCTGCTTTAGTAATCCTACTATATATACAATCCATCTCTTTGGATAGGAGTCTGAGTGTAAATGCTAGATAGTTGGGATTTGCAGCAGTTGCAGATCTGCCTTAAAGCCAGGGCTTTGTTCTCAAGGTTTTTCAGTACTGACTTTGCCTGTTAACTGATTCAACAGTTTCCTGCTGCTGAAAAGGGACACCTTGCACACACCTCTCTGTTCAATAACCCAGTAGGTCACCATTTGCTCTTGCTGTTGTGTTGTTTTGCTGGTGGTCAGCTGAACAACAATATGGAGAAATCCTATGGCCATGAAAGATAAGAGGCTGGGATTTGAAGGAACAGAGTGTATTGGTGATTGGGACTTTTCTGGTGCAGCTATACAACTTTTCAGATAAGCTCCATTTGTTTTTCTGTTCTCTGACCCTTGTGTTTGTGGTGAAAATTTTTTAAATATAAAACTAGTGAGTGTTGATAAATTGATGCATTATCAGCCTGGTTCTACAAACAGCCTGAAACAAAACCTTTGGAAAAGATGAACTGTTTCTTTTTGCTCTCTGGGGGCTTGGTAATCTTGAAACTCAAGGGGAGGGGAAAAAGCAAATGCATTTATGCATATTAACTCCAGACTGTCTCCTCCCAAGGCAGAGAGACCTGATCCCTTCCCAGGCCCTGTAACCTCTCTCAGAACACACAGGCTGCAAATGCAGAAAGCCAAATGCTTAGAGCTGATGCCTCTTCAGCATACATCCACTTCCTGCACTGGCAGAGATGGTAGATGAGGAATGGAGAGTGGACTGTATTTCATTATTTAATCCAATGAGAGCTTTGATGTCTTAAAATCAGAAGCAAGCTGTTATATAATTTCCAGCCTGCTGCAATGGAGAGCCACCAGAGGTGGCAAGTCCTGACTCAGAATTAGACCTGGCTTTCTCTTTGTATGCGAAGCCACAGAAACTGCAACATGCGAGCACACACGTTGTGGGGTATCATGCACAGTCAAAACAGCAAGATGATAATGGATAGCTGAAAAGTAAGCAGTGTCAGTGATGAGGCAAGCCTGGACCCAAGACAAAACTGATTTTATCTTCTCTCTTTGGGGCAGTTAGAAGTGGTACAGGTGAACCATCCTGTGGGTCAGAGTCCCTCTTCATATAGGTTTGCTGGCTGTGCAAGTTGGCCACAGTGGGAAGGGGAAAAATGCACTCTTCCCTCTACTGTGGCACCATAAAGCTTTTACTTAGGTTCCTCCTGCATGTTTTTCTGGGACTCCAGCCTGGAGAGATGACTCCAGCATCTCTCGTGATGCTTTCTCTCTCATTTGAAAGGGTGCTTTGTAAAGCCTGGCTAACAGCTGGAGATACCATGTGTCTGCTTAGTCAAAGGGAAAAATCTGATGTGTGTGATGTATCTTTTCCTGATGCCAGGTTTCTATGTCTACCTGTCTCACAGCAAGGCAAGGAAATAGTTGTATATGTTATTGGAGTGATGGTTATTTCTGAATACAGGCAACACTAGCTCTTCTCTGGATAAGTGCTCTCTCATGCCTGCTGCCAGAGGCTTTGAGCTGCTGCACAAGAAAGAGAATTCACACTTGTGTGATTTGCAGAACTCAGCCGTATGTCTGCAATACTCTTTTGGGTCAAGCTGGTCTTAATTATTGTATTTCTCTCCTGACTGGCTGGGAACCTCTGTTCATGCAGATCTGCTAATTATTTCTGCTTCATCTGGCACTTTCTAGGACTGAGTTTTCATGGAGCAGCTCCAGGCACTCCATGATAACTGCCCAGCTTTGTTATTGTGGATGGGGTCACCCAGTGCCTCCTCCCTGTTATCGAGCAGAGGACCTAGTCTCGGGTGGCAGCGGCAACAGGGACAGATGCTTTCAGGCCCTGCTCACATTAGGTCTGTAGACATGTGTGAATCACTCACAGCGTGGCACGGGACAGTGAGTTATGCCCTGGCTAAGCAAGACACCCACCTGGAGCGGTGACTCACAGTGTAGAGTCAGGGGGCCCAGCTGTGGGATGTTCCCCTAGCTGCCGCCTGGCTGGTGTGTTGTGCTCTAGATTGTAACAGTGTTGCCTACTTGCTCTGCCTGGTCTGCTCTCCTTCTTACTCTCCCTGCTTCACTTTCTCTCTTTAACTAGGCTTTTTTTTTTTTTTTTAATCTGTTGTGAACAAAGCCAGGTCTAAAAAAAGTAATTTTGGGATGTTATTTCGTATTTATCTTGCAATCTCTTCTCTATGTAGGATTGATCTCTTTGCTTTTGTCATTATTTTCTCTCTTTTTAGAGAAAAAAGAAAGGATGGGGAGTGGGGAGTGCTGTAGGTATGAGATACTGCAGCTCACACAAATTTGCATTTTGTAAAACAGTGCCAACAAACAGGTAGGTGTATGTGTGCAACTGACAATAACTTTGTAGAAAACACTTTCCAAGTAAGTTTGGATGATGCCTTTTTTCTCAAATCAACATCAGATTATCCTCAAAACAGTGGCCATATGTTTGTAGAGACTGTAAAAGTGTGGTTTAGCACTAGAACACAAAGCCTCAGCTTTCAGCTAGAAAAAGGGGCTGCATTTAAGAAATGCTCTAAAGTGCAGAAGAAAAACTGATTTTTTTTCACCCAGCAAAATGATGTCAATTATTTTGAATATGTTCTGAAGTTTTCTTCTGTTCCAAACTTACGTTGTTTGATGAACTACTATTAATGTGTATTAATTTAAAGGTGGCTTTTAAAAGGCACACTGGCCATGTTTTCTTGGAGACATGATCAGAAAGTAAAATTTGTCTGTAATTAAATGGGTGTTTGTGTAAAATTTTTTTCCCCCAAAGATAATGGCTTATTTTTTATTAGCAGAAGAATTAATTTTTACCTTGCTTTGCTGCAGACATGGCTTTCAGACAAGATGAGAAGTTGCCTGTGGTGTCTTGAGCCTCCTTGATGGTTTCTGTGGAATTGCTGCCAAGACTACTTAGCTGTTTTTTGGCACCCTTCTGTTTGAATATACCACCCACCGTAGAGTAAGCTGTACTAGTGGCAGGGCTGTCACCCTGAAATCCTTCCTATTGGATCTGTTCAGACGCTGTCACCACAACCAGGCTGCTGACAGAGCGCTTCTGACAGTCAACATCTTATTTGCCTCAGGCAAAGTCAAATGGGTACCACTTTGCCCAGAGTGTAGTGGGAAAGTACACAGGAAGGGCCTCCATGGTCCGCACTGGGGATGACCAGCTCCTGACAAGGTAGAAGGAGGGAGAAGGTATTTGGCAGTGCTGGTTTGAGAGAGAAGCCCCAGTTGTTGTGCCTGGTACAGCTTCCACCTTCTGAGAAGGTAGGGCAGCTGGAATTGCTGTGTTGGGTATGAATGGAGAAAATTGCCTCAATTTCTCTAAAAGGGCAGAGAAAGAGGAAAATATCTGTGCCAGAAAAAAGGAAGGAATTAGCAAGCATATGTGTTTTACAATGTGGTGTGTGACTGCCTTCAAAATTTTTTTTGACTCCCAGTGATTTCAGCGCAGCTTACTTTAAAGAGTAGCAATCACATGCACCTTGTGGGAGGATCTTTGCTGAGGAACAAATGAAAAGTGACTATTTTAGTTTTGAAGATTGTCTTTCAAAATTTAGGGCATTTCAAAACTTACTTAAAGTAACTTACTCTTTCTCTTAGCTGCTCGTCTTAGTGGTATACCTGAAACAGCTATTGTGGTTTTCTGCACTGAGAAAAGTACAAGGGTTTCAACCTGTGAGATTTCACAAGCTCACTTCTATCTGCTGCAAAACAACTCTCTCCAAATTTCTCAACTGCACGTACATGTGAGGTGTTAAGTCTTTGTTTCTCTGCACATCATTCTTTACCGTAGCAGGAGTAAGGGCAGGTTTGCACCCACCACAATGAGCGTATAATGTCCTGTGGTGTCCCAACAGCAGGGTGAGGACTTCACCCTGGGGAACCAGGAAAAGCTGACTTGGGGAGGGAAGGGAATAACTGCCTCCCCAGGCTCACAGTTCAGCTGCAGCTGGAAAGAGATGAAAGGTGGAAGCTAAACTTTTTCGAATAAATGCATCCTTCAAGCTTACTTGGTGTGAGTCTTTATCTCTCCTTTCTTGGAAATAGATTTCTTTATTCTCTTAGCTCTGTGCCTCTGGATTGCCTCTGGCAAGAAGGGATGCAGCAGCAAAATAAGACTTGTAATCTAGACAAGGTCTCATACAGACCTCTGCTGTGGCTGCATTTATTGGGTTGTATTGATTTGTCAGAAGACCCCGTAGGGTTTTTTAATGACAATTTGACTGTCTGGCTTGATCTGAAGGATTAGTGTTTGGACTGAATCAATTTCTAAACCTGTGACTCTAGGAGAAAAGATAGATAAGTAACATTTCCAGATATTTTTAAGATGGGGAAAAGGAAAATGAAGTGTGGTTTTTTTTTTTTTTTTTTTTTTAAAGTCTCTTCCACAGGAAAAGGGAAAATCTGAGAAGATAAGTGAAACATCTGTAGTAACTATAGGGCCCTAAACTTTTTTTTGGAAGAAACCTCATAAATGAGATAATGCAATCTACTTAGCACGTGGAAATATTGATAATACATTCATAGGAGCATTATAAATTCTTTGCTACTAATATGTATATTTAACAGACATAACTGCGCTGTTAATTATTGTGTACAATTGTGTATTTTGGTTGCTGTAAAACAAAAAACCCCTCATCTCTGAAAGTAGAAAATATCAGTAATACTAACTTTTAAGCAAAGGAGCTGAAAGATTGTAGCCACAGTACTTAAGAAACATATAAATTGAAACCTAATCTTCTAGTGCAGTTAGAAAAGGAATTCATATTGAGAGAAACACAAGAAAATAAGTGACACCCTCACATATGTATATATGTGTGTGTGTATACTTTGATACTGTGTCATTTTAAATTACTTTATAATAAAAGAACAGCTGTAAATTTTTCCTGCAGAATATGACAAGATATACCTTGATCTACAGACGGTAAAAATAAAGAAATTAAATACTTTATTGATAAACTGAAAGCATTTGGAAGGATTAAAGTGCAATATCACTCCACTATCTTATTGTTCAGACAGAAAAATATTTACAGTATAAATGGGTTTCACTTTTTTTCTGCATTATGACTTTTTTCGTTCCAGGTTTCTTCCTCCCCCCTTTTTCACACTGTGTTTTTTCCTCTGGAAAGCATTTTTTGTGGTTGTTGTCCAGAGCGTGACATGTGCAGTCGATTATTTCTGTTGAACAAATCTAAAATGTGAATGGAGATTCCAACAACTTAATATTTCCCTCCAAAGCCCATGTTTTGGCTAGAGAATCTTTGCAAAACAGTCACCTTCCATTTGTTGCTAGCAACATTTTGGAATGTTGCAATTCTTTTCAATGCATGAACATATTTGTCCAACTTCCTGATTCCTGTTGTCATTGCCCAGTTGAAAAGTGTCTCCCAGGCTGAGAACGTCACAGAACATTGTTTCCTTCTATTTATACTCTGCAACAGTACTCCAGTTTTGTATTCCTTCTTGTTGAAGGGAGAACGTAGAGGTGTGCTGTTCTCTTTGCTTGTGGTGGCTTACCTGGTTGCCTGGTTCTGTGTGTGCGTGTCATGGGTGAACCAGTCTGGTGTATGGTTACAGGAGGTAGATTTATCAGCCAGAGCAGTAGTGCCAGGGCAGGAGGCCGTGGTGGTGTCCAGGTAGTGGTGTGACAGCAGGGTCCGCTGGGACTGAAGAAAGATGTGCCTTGGTCCTCCACTGATAGAAAGTTCAAAAGTACAACTTTGACCTGGTTACCCATTAAAAGCAAAAGCTGTATGATGAACACGGAGGGAGGTGTCTGAGTATTGTGCGTTACCCTGATATTGAATTCTTTCAGAGGGACAGAAGGCTTTATTCTCTATCAATATGATCTCTGTAGTAGGACTGTACCTTTTAGGACCCGGTAATAGTGTGTTATGTGGTGATTGCAGCACCTTTCTCTGGGATTCTCAAAACTTAATAACTGATTCACCTGGTGATGTTGGGAGAACAAAAAGATAGGTGTTGTTTTTGCATTGTTCTTATGTTTGAGGAAGTGGGAACAAAAAGCTAATCAGATATTTAAATGTTATGAGCTGCAATCAGGCATATTGATATCTTGACCTGTCTGGTCCATGATAGTTAAGTTTATCTAGAAGGACTAGTTCCTGCCAGTTCTTCTGCAGCTTGGGATTGCATACTGAGATAAGCCAGCTGCTCAATATAGCAAAAGAAATAGCCTCATGGAAAGGGAATAGGTAGGAATAGAGAAGTAGATGTTAGAGAACTGAACTGGCTAACTGTGCAGTTAAGCGAACAATGAGCTAGTACAGAGGAAGAAGAGAGTGGGACATTTTCATAGCATTTGGCCCTTTGATCACCTCCATCATATGACTGAGGGATAGCTTATGTGGCTACCCTATTATGGTAAGAACTATTTTATTTTCTTCGATTCCCTCCCTGTAACCCTTCCTGCTTCTGGCAAGTGTTTCAGCTGCTGTGTCTTTTGCGTTCTCATGTGCAGCTGAACAAGAGGTGGTTAATGAATGTATAGCACTCACACTGAGACCAGTTCTGGAAGAAGGCACTACAATATGCCTAACCTTTAGATAACTGCATGCAAAGTGGATAACATTTGAAAAAAATAATTCTTATATGTCTATTATAGATCTCAGAAAAGGCAAATGCACGTCTCTCTTCTCTCTTGGCAGAACCAGCTCCTTGTGAAAGGCTTGCTATTTATGGAGGAGAAGGTCAAGCTGTGTGAAGGCAAGTATAGTAGCAAACCTGTTTTGGAAGGGAGTTGTGCTTTGATGTTTGGTCAGACGAGATGTTCTGCATGTCTGGAAACTATACAGTCCCTTCTGGTACTGTAGTAAGGTGTCACACAACCCCTCAGGAGCCAGGTTACACTGCAGCCCTTGTGAAGCTGAAGGGATGGAGGGCTGTTTTAATAACCACAGAGCCACAATGCTCCCAGCAGCTACGACTTCATTGTGAGAACAGGAATGTGGGTTTTCTGTGGCAGTTGAACCTGGGCTCAAAGCCGTTCTGGTCTGGACATGGATCCTGTTGCAAAACTGCTTGGCACTGCCTTCTGCCTTTTATTTCTCAATGTGATTTGCAGCTTGATGTAAGCACAATTTTAGTTACTCTGTTAAGCTTTGTGTACATTTAAAGAAAAAAATGGTCCCTTTGGTGAGAATGAAATCCTTCAGGAAAGAAGCTGATCAGACACAATGTTCTGTTCAAACCACTGAGGTACAGATGCTTGCTACTGCAGAGCGTCTGTAGACCAAGGCTGGCATGGTGCGGCAGCTCTGTTGGATGTGTGGGGAGCTGGTCACACTTAGTAACTGTTTGCTCAAGCAAAGCAAGCAAGTCTTTATTCAAAACTAAGCTGCTGTTTGGTTTGACCCAGTTTTGTAGCCTGTAGGAAGATCTCTTACTAATCACCAGTCCGTTGTATGTGGGTCATTAAATGCCAATAGACGCTTATAATCTCACATCATTGCTGGTCCTGGATTCCTCTGCACTGTTCTTCACCGAATGACTTCACCAAGCTGGCAGACTGTAGGATTTGGTTCCTGGAGGAGTTAAGCAGTTGCCAGTCTCCTGCTTGGGGCATGCTCCTTTGGCACTGGCCCTGTAAGGGAGGAAAAAAGGCGGACTCCTGATTTTTCTCCAATGTGGGTACCTGACCTGCCACAGCTAGCTCTTCAGAATGAGTGCTGCACAGCTTGTCATAGAATTGGTTTCTGTATTCATGTAAAACTATTCCATTATCTGCTTTAGCATTAGGAAAATTGAGTCTGTAATAAGCTGAGAGCTGCCCAAGAGTATTTTGCAGATGCTCCAGTAGTTCGGGTAGGATGAGGTTTCCTAGGCAGATAGCAAAACCCTCTTTAAGTACTTCGTTTTTCTGTCCCTAGTTTAAAGTGATGCTGGAGACACTTTGCCTGTGTGCAGGCTGGCATCTCTGTAGATGACTCATGGGCACCTTTCTTTCATAACTTGTAGGCTGGTTGCAGGTTTTGTGGTCACAGCAACAAGAATTTCTTGTACACGCTTCTCAGTTAGCTCTGTCTTCCTGGAAATTTTCTACTACCCCAGCACTCAGACGCAGAATAATGCTCCTGTTGCAGGGCATGGCAATGTTCTACTGTGTCTGTTTTTCAATCACAGCCTCTTATTTTAACATGATATTTCTTTATAGAATCTGTCAGAATCTCTTTCACCACCTGTAGGATTTATGATTTCTTGAAGAAAAAAACCATTCCTGCTTCCCCTTCAGAAGGAGAAGTGATCTATGACATTTCATTCTTTCTCCACACAGCAAAGCATTGCAGTCCTGAGGAGGAGGCAGAGGAGGAAAAAATTTAAACATTCAATTATTCTGTTTCCTGTTGTGTTTTTCACTTTCACTTGGCTGTTGCTGGTAATGGGTAGCTGTTATGGGGATGTTGGGTGGGTGCTTGTCTGCCTGCTGTTCCAGTTTTGAAGCCAGAGTCATACCTGACACAGTGAAGCCTCCCTTTGAACGTTCCTGTGGTTTTTGATGGGCTTTCTGCTCAAAGTGCTCTCTGCTCTCTGGCCGTGTCCTAAGCAGCACAACCCATGGGCAAGCCNTCTGTGGTTTTTGTCGGGCTTTCTGCTCAAAGTGAAATGTCTGCAGGATCTAGTCCTGTTGGCTCTCTGCTCTCTGGCCGCGTCCTAAGCAGCACAACCCATGGGCAAGCCTGTTGAAAGTCCATGTGAAGTCCCCAGATGGGGAAAGCACTTCAGTACAGAGTGATAAGGCTTCTCTGAGTTGCAATTTTATGTGTATTCCAGTTCCTCATGAAAGGCCTTTAGTCACCTTGAAGCTGAGCCTTCAAATCTGTCTTGAGTGTCCGTCTTCCACTGCTGCTCCTTGAGTCTTGACTGCATGTATGCTCCAGCTAAGGCTCTGTGGAAGGTATCTTGGAAAATCCTTTTGTCAGAAACTTGTACTTTTAAACCTGTGTCTGTATTTGCACCTGAAATTTCTAGGGATGTACCTAAAATCTGAAAAAAACATTGCAAACCTTTGGACTTTGGGATGGGAAAAATCTCCTAAAAACTTAGAGGCTTTGAGCCTACATGATGAGGAGCACACATCATGACACAGTAAGGCAAACCTATGAGCATAATTTGATCACAGTTGTATTCTTTTCATGGGAATCACAAGATGCATAACTTAGTCTGCCTTCATTTTAAATACCCACTTACTTTTGGGGATGTTTGTTTGAGTTGGAGTCATTTGAGGGGTGGCCAGAAGTGAATTCCATTCAGGAACCTTCCTGAGTGCCACATTTGAGAGAAGTACAGTGGCTTTGTGCCTAGTCAGGTTCCTGACTACTGCTTGGTCGTTGGTGGATGCCAGAGGGGGCTCAACACTTGTAAATTGTCTCCTTGACTCAGTTGGTGACTCAGTTGGATGATCAGTTGATGTTGGCTGTGACCTGCTGGTTTTCAGATTCAGCTGCTAATATGTGGTTGCTCCCCCACTAGTGGGGTGTGCTGTGAGCTGTGAGACTGCACAGTCCTTTGCTGTGGATTTAAAGCTTCTGGTTGAAGAGGGACTTCACTCTTTTGTTCAAATTGGTCTCATGTTTTGCACAGAGCTGTTTTCTTCGCAGTAAGTGACAGAACAATTTATGGTCACAGCCTTGTGTCTCTGCCAGCTAAGGTGAAGCTCAGCTGGGCAGTGTCCAGTTTTGGGCAGAAACTGTGAAAGTGAAAGGTGGGTTTGTAACTCTTATTTGGGGAATTACAGAGTATTTGGAAAATCAAATTTGATTTTAGTGTCCCTGTCACTAAAGTATTTGCTCCCAATCTCTGTTTTTGTAGGTGAGGATCGCATTGATGTCCTGTCTGAAATCTGGGATCACTATTTTACAGAGACTCTGCCTACACTTCAGGCAATATTCCACCCAGTCCAGGTAATCTTAATTATAATTCAGTCAGGTAAAGCAATGTAACTGCAATGCCTGCTAATGGCAAATGGAAACTTCTCTGCCAGCAGGACTGTTTGTCCAGTGTCTAAAAAGGTGTCCAAACCTTTAAACTAAATCTGGGAGGAAGCAGACTTTGTCCAAGTCAGCATTAACTGTGTAAGAAGGACTTCTAAAATCTCCTGGACAAGCACAATGGTTTGGGCTAAATTTATTCCCATTTGTCTACCCTCTGTATGTGCTTAGCTGAGCTTGGACACTGAAACTGTTGGACTATACCTGTCTAGACTGAAGCTCTGGGTATTTATGATTCTTCCATTTTTAAGTAGCTGGCACTCTTGTTGCAGATGACAGCACTGACAACTTGTCTTCAGAGGGACAAATCTGGAGACTAGATCAGGAGAAAATGTGTTTGACTCACCCCTAATTGCTTTGGAGGACTTATATCCCATTTGTGCTTTTGGGTAATCCTTAGTTGGGTTTTTTGAGGCTTTAATAAAGGCTCACATAAATCTCTGGGTTAAAGACGAATGAACAATTTTATGTAAGATCTTTTTACACTGGGTATTTTGAAAGCTGAGTATCCCATCAGAAGTATTGAGCTGTGTAAGTTTTTAATGTAAGTTTAGTCAGAGTTTCTATATGAGCAGCCTAATTCCGTTCCATGAGAGGAAAAGAAAAATGTACCTCATGCAGAGAATGACATTCTTGGAAATGCTAGTCTCCTCCTCTTGACTTTTGCCTCTTCCACAAGACACTATTTCCAGAGCCTTTTAATATTATTTTTCCCTTGTATTGCTTGAAAGGCAGCAGGTAAAGCTCAAAGCTTGCCCTTTTCTGCTAATCCTGAAAGAGAAAGGACTTCTGCAAAGACAGACACTAACCTTTCTGCTGTGTTTATTTTTGTTCTTTCCTTGCCGCAGATGCTTAAAGGTAGGTGTTTGACAGGTAAAACTGTGCAATTATCATACCATCCCTTTCTCTCCTTTTGCAATTAATTCACAGTGAGGGAGTGACCTATTTTATTTAGGCAGGGGTTTGTCTGCACTGCAGCTACCCATGTGCTGTGGAAACAGTTGAGCTGTGTGTCATACCCACTGATGCTAAGAGTTCTGCCACTCACCAGAAAAATCTACTCCCCTGCTATTTAAACGTCTCTGATCAGAAACTGAACAAAAATTACAGCACTATGGGTACAGCTTTTGGAAGTAACTTGGTTATAGCGGTGAAAGTGTGACTATGGGATGTTGAGATTCTTTGAAAGCACAATTTTTTTTCTGTATTTCTCTTGTAACAATATCTAAGTCACTCAAAATATATCATATAATCTGTAAAGTTAGGCAAGTATTGTTATTTTAGAGATGAGGAATTCAAAGGTAACAGACAACATATTTAAAGCTTTGTAGGCACCTTAAGTTCTACACAAATGTATGGATTAAGCTGCCTCAATACATCCAAGAATTTGACTCAGAGTAAGCTGCCCTAGACTACAACAGAGAGAGTTGCAAGTGTAACAAGGTATAAGAAACTGCTCTTATCCCAGGCCAGTGTCCTAATAATGAGATTGGACTTTTCCTAGAAATGGGAAACTATGTGTAACCATCTATGTGGTGTGTCACAACATGTGAAGAGAGCTCATCTAGCAAGTCTTTCATCAAGCTGCAGTTCTTTGCACGCTACTCTGGTAGATGGGAAACTCAATTTGTTGTTGGTTTCCCATCCTTTCCTGCAAATGTCAGCATGATTATTTACTGTGCTCTTCTGTGATCCCAGCATCTGCTCATTCAGAATGAAACTAAGTCAGCCAAATGTGTGAGCATATGTTACCAAAGGTAGTAACTAGAAGTAACTTCCTATCTCAGCTAATTTTAAACGCGAGGCTCATAGCTGTTGCAGAAATATGACCTTTAGGCAGTCAGGTTGGTTAAATTGCTGTACAGAGGGAAACTATGTAAACAGGTCACTGGCTTTTATATAGTTGCAGCTGTTGATGTGACTATTGATGTGGAAAAAAAAATAACAAATCCTGTTTTGTTTGGCGCAGAAACATGTTTGCATTTTGAAATGGGATATGAAGTTAATGGGACTAAACTGCATGATATAAATAAAAAGTTTGCAGCTGCTGAAATACAGTTCTGAGATACATACTGGTCTTAACTACACCTCCATGTTTCTAAACACACCATGGTGGTTTAAAACCACAAAGTGCTTTAATATGGCCAAGCTACTCTCCAGCCTATTTGCTTTAATTCATATTTACATATTGATGATGCTGTTAATTATGGCATTAAACTTATTATAAATTAATGTTTAACTGCTGGTAATTCCTTCCAGCTAAATATTTGCCATGTTGAGTGTGCTACGGAGATCATAAAATGATTCCCAAACAGAGGGCAGAGATTAACATGCTGAGAAGAACAAGGCAAACTTTTCAAGCTGGAGAGTGCTGGGCAGAGCTGGGAGGAAAATTTCTGCTGTTAAGCTGCAGTGGGGCAAGAAAAAGCCATTCAGACATTAAGCATAGCAGCAGGAAAGGTGGTAACACCAGAATGCCAAGTCGAGTTCAACTGTGTTTAAATATGCTGAGAAATATTACATCATCTGTTAAGCCTGCTCACCTGTGTTGTTGATTTAAAAAAGTAACTGTGAGGACATGGAATGCCTTGCAGTGGATATCAAAGCTGCTGTTTTTTAAAATGATGTTTGGTTCAAGCAGTCAGGCTGGCTTTGTCCCAGCCGAATCCTAAAATCTGTAATGGACTAAATTGTGGATTTTTGTCATAATAGCAAGGTCTAAATTGCAGACACTGAGCAAAAAGAGAATCCAATATAGATAACAGGTAGGTTTACTTAAGGAATAATCTGCACCAACTTCTTTTCCTACCAAACTTTCTCTGGTTTCTCAGCTCTGAGTGGCAAAAGCACAAGCTACATCCAGGTTGGGCTTGAATGTTTGTGACCAAATTGGATAGCAAGTGGGTTTCATGAATATACAGTCTTTTAGTGAAATACAGGCCTATTTTTGGCTTCACTCCAAACCTAGTGGTGCCTCAGAGGATGTGATGCTTATTTCAGAATTTGTGTGAGACAGAGCCTGAGAGGAAAGCAACCAAAGAATACTATGAATCCTCAACCTGAGTGACTGGGGGATGTCAGTGGGGTTTTGTCACAGCAGCAATGGGCAGAACAGACCCTTCCTGTCTATGTGCATACATGTGTTGGTGCAATGCTCACACATCTCTTTGGCAACTCATGTATTTTGTCTTCTGTGTTTTTTAGGGTCAGGAGTTGACTATCCGTCAGATTGCTCTTCTTGGCTTCAGAGACTTGGTTTTGCTAAAAGTAAAGTTAGAAGAAATTCTTCCTCTGGTCCAGACAAAGCTTCCAGCTTCCATTGTCCAGATGCTGTTAATTCTGCAGGTGGGGAGCCTCTGCTCTCTGTCTGACTCCACTTGCTATCTTGACCTCACTGAACTAATATGAACACTGGAGAGTGGGGAGGGTATGATGAAGGGGAAGTGATGTGTGCTCATTTGGAAGTGGTAACTGTAGAAATGGTAGCTGAATTTGGATGTCCTGAGCTTTCCTAGAAACAGGTAAGGATGTTGTCTTGAAAGAAATGGGTGTTTGTATTTTCTTGGTTCCTCTCCTCCCTATCTAAGAACAGTCTCAGGACTCTTTCTTGACATAAATTTTCATTTCTCAGCTTCTCTGAATGCCTCTTTGTGCCCTAGTTCTCCTGATTTCTCAGCTTTGCAATGGCAGTGTGAGTCTCCATCACAGCAGATAGTGGAATCTGAATGAGCTGTGGCTTCTACCTGTCCAACACCAGCTCCTTGGCTGGCTGGCATGCTAAGCAGTGCCCTTGAGAGGAGAAATACTTTTTGTCAGTAGGCTATACATGCTATACATCTTTCAAAGGCCTCTCCCAAGAGACTCGGAGCTTCTGTGAGAACTATCCTCTTTATCCCGACCTCAACAGAATACTTTCCAAGCACGCCAAATACCACCAAGTATACCAACTGTTTAATCTTTTTCTATATTGCCCAGCCTCACAGTCCTGCAAAATGCCATATTACCTGTTTAGGTCCATAGAATCATTCATAGAGTGGTTTGGGTTAGAAGGGACCTTAAAGATCATCTAGATCCAAGCACCCCGACATGGACAGGGACAGCTTCCACCAGGCCAGGATGCTCAGAGCCCCATCCAACCTGGACTTGAACACTTCCAGGGATGGGGCATCACAGCTTCTCTGGACAACCTGTTTGAGTGACTCACCACCCTCCCAGTCAAGAATTTGTTCTGAATGTCTCATGTAAACCTACCCTCCTTCAGTTTAAAACCATTCCCCTTGTCCTGACGCTACATACCCTAGTAAAAAGTCCCTCTTAAGCTTTCCTGTAGGCCCTTTCAGATACTGAAAGGACACAATGAGGTCTCCCTGAAGCCTTCTCTTCTCCAGGCTGAACAACCCCAGCTCAACCTTTCCTCACAGGGAAGGTGCTCCAGCCCTCTGATCATCTTCGTGCCCCTCCTCTGGATTTGCTCCAACAAATCCATGTTCTTCTTGTGTTGGGGGCACCTGGAGAGGTGAGGTCTCACTGGAGCAGAGTAGAGGGAGAGAACCAGCTTCCTCAGCCTGCTGGCCACACTTCTTTTGATTCAGCCTAGGACACAGTTGGCTTTCTGGACTGCAGGTGTACGTTGCTGGGTCACATTGAGCTTCTCATTCACCAACACACCCAAGTCCTTTTCCTCCTCTGGGCTCCTCTCAATCCATTCTCCACCCAGCCTAATATTTATGCTTGGGATTGCCCCAACCCATGTGCAGGATCTTACATTTGACCTTGTTGAATATCATGCATATCCTGCACAGGCCCACCTCTCAGGCCTGTCAAGGTCCCTCTGGGTGGCATCCCTTCCCTCCAGCATGTTGACAACAGTACACAGCTTGGTGGCTTTTATTTCTTCTCCAGTATAATGAATATCTAGGAATGAAACTTTCTGAAACACAATTATAATTGCAAAGGGGCTAAGCTCCTAGTTCTGTATAATTTTTCACTGTTCTGATGTTCCAGTGGCCCAGACTATAACAGCAGGAGATACTTCAATTGCTCTGAAATATTACTTTAGTAAAGGAATCTTGAGAGCAAAGAGCATCTCAAAGCAATACGTTTGAGGGGAAAAAAAGCTTATTGAGGCTTTGCAGAAAGTTAAGTCTGAACGGTTTCTGAAATTACTGTTAAATTGTTCAGTGTTATCTGCCATCTTCATACCTGTAAGCTGAACCACAGAGAGTGCTTTGCCTGCAGTCCTGCCTAGGAAGATAGCAGTACTTTGCCCAAGGTGTGTTAAGGCTTTTCTACAAAGAAATGTTTCCTGGTAGAACTGCCCTGGTGTAATTATATCGCTGCAGTACACTGTGCGCATCCTCAGTGTGAGCAAACCTTGAACCTTCCTGTCCCTTGGTCAGAAAAAAGAGCTGGCTGCTTGATGTCCATGAGGTTATGACTGTGACTTGAACAAGGAGGTTGACCTGAATGGCACACAAACCTCCATTTGGTCCCACCAGCTCCACATGGTCTACCAGAATGGTTGGGATATTCCAGTGCAGAGGTATTTGACAGAAAAAAGGTTTACTCAAAACCTTTTAATGGTAATGTTGACTTTTTATGTTTGATTTTTCAGAGTGTCCATGAGCCTACTGGTCCCAGTGAGGGCTATCTACAGCTGGAAGAACTGGTCAAGCAGGTGGTATCACCATACTTAGGTTTGTGTGAGAATCACAGCTCCTCTGGTAGCACCTGCTTACTTGGTAAGACATGCACATCCTACGGAAGCCATTATTAGGGTACACAGGTTGGTTAATGTGAGACAGTGCACATTTGTGCTGGAAAAGGAGACAGTGCATGACTGTGAGAGACAGAAAGCAAAGTCTAAAACACCCTTAAGAAGGTCCTGGTTAATATTTCTGAATGTAGATTTTTGTGACGGGCTTTTTATTTTCCAAGACTGACTGAACTATGAGTGTCCCACTACTGCACACACACGCGCACATGCACACACCCCTGAAAAGTCTCTCCTCTCTCTGGAGATGGTCTGGATTTAAATCTCTCTGGTCCATGCCTGGGATACTGCCTTCACCCCAGTGAGAGACTGCACCTGGTCCTTTGCTGCCTGCTCTCTGTCCCTGCTTGCAGCCCCACTCCAGCTGCCTGAATTCACATGCTCATTGCTGCATCAACCAGCCTTTGCAAACTGCATGTTAATTCTGAGGGGTTACATGGATTCTTGCACGGAGTCTTCCTTCCATCTGAGGATTCTGTTTAAAAAAAAAAAAAAAATTAAAAATCTGTTTTTAAACTATGGATAAATGGGTCTAGGTGAGAGAACCTTGGGAAACAGCCCTCGAAAACAAAGGGGGTAAGGAGGGATGGACATGCTTCAAGAAGCCAGTCTTGAAGGCACAGGAGCAGGCTGTCCCAGTGTGCAGAAAGGCAAGCTGGCAGGGAAGACAGCCAGCCTGGCTGAACAGGGAGATTTTAAAGGAAATTAGGGGGGAAAAAAGAGAGCTTACCAACAATGGAAAAAAGAACTGGCTACTCATGAAGAGTTTAGGAATACAATTAGGTCACGTAGAAAGAAAATTAGATAGACAAAGGCTCTCTTTGAACTCAATCTAGCCACTTCTGTTAGGGAAAACAAGAAGTGCTTCTACAAATACATCAATAGCAAAAAGAGGGGCAAGGAAAACCTCCATTCTTTGTCGGGCATGGTGGGGGACATAGTCACCAAAGATGAGGAAAAGGCTGAGGTATTTCTTCTTTGCCTCAGTTTTCAACAGTAAGACAGGTTGTCCTCAGGACAACTGGACTCTGGAGCTGGTAGACAGAGACAGGAAGCTGAATAGGGACCTGGACAATCTGGAGAGATGGTCTGATCCCAATGGGATGAGGTTCAACAAGGCCAAGTACTGGGTCCTGCACTTTGGCCACAACAACCCCCTGCAGCGCTACAGGCTGGGCACAGAGTGGCTGGAGAGCAGCCAGGCAGAAAGGGACCTGGGAGTTTAGATGGACAGGAAGCTGAACATGAGCCAGCAGTGTGCCCAGGTGGCCAAGAAGGCCAATGGCATCCTGGCCTGGATCAGGAACAGCGTGGCCAGCAGGACCAGGGAAGTGATTCTCCCCCTGTACTCAGCACTGGTGAGGCCACACCTGGAGTACTGTGTCCAGTTCTGGGCCCCTCAGTTCAGGAAGGATATTGAGGTGCTGGAGCAGGTCCAGAGAAGAGCAACCAGGATGGTGAAGGGACTAGTCACAAGTCCTATGAGGAGAGGCTGAGGTAGCTGGGGCTGTTTAGCCTGGGGAAGAGGAGGCTCAGGGGAGACCTCATCACTCTCTACAACTACCTGAAAGGAGGTTGTAGCCAGGTGGGCATCAGTCTCTTCTCCCAGGCAACCAGCAGCAGGACAAGGGGGCACGGACTTGAGCTCTGCCAGGGGAAGTTTAGGTTAGATATATGGAAGAAATTTTTTACAGAGAGAGTAATCAGATGTTGGAATGGGCTGCCCAGGGAGGTGGTAGATTCTCCGTCCCTGGAGGTTTTTAAGATGAGACTGGATGTGGCACTTAGTACCATGGTATAGTAACCACAGTGGTGTTGGATCAAGGGTTGGACTTGATGATCTCAGATGTCTTTTCTAACCCGGTTGATTCTATGATTCTATGGTTTTATGCAAGTGAACTGAATAAACAATTTAGCATTGATTTTCAGACCTGATCCTGAGACTAAAACTAGACACAAATCCTCCATAACAGTCAGACTTTGACAGATTTTACTGCTTTGCTGTTTATGGACATCTGCATGTTGCTGGGATAGTTGGAAAGATCACTTGACCTGTTCTGAAACTTCTAGCTGTCCTGGATTTTTGCCAGATGAATGAGGCATTTGTGTCATTAAAAAAAAAAAAAATCACACAAACTGGCCTTGTAAAGTTAATATGCCTTGAAATCATTGTATTTACTTTAATTTTAGCTGCCATTTATTTGTGGGTATTTCCAAGGTGGCCTTTTGCCCCTACTCCACCCTGTGCTGAGTGCAAGGGAAGAATGAACTTGTGTTTGCAGTACAAGACATTGACAGCAAAACAGTACTTTTCTGCAAACAATCTTGGTATGTTCAAAGTGCTGCTGTGGTAGTGGTTTCTTTTCCTTAACTCCCACTTGTAAACAGACTTCTTTCTCTTCCTCTCTCCCTCTTTCAGTCACCTTTTTGGTTTTTCAGAACCAGTTTCTTCTCTCACTGGGCAGCCTGTGATGATGATGCAGCCAAGTAGGTTCCCTGTAGTAGCTTTTGGGAAATGCACTGTTGGGCTTTGGGTACACTTGCGTTCTCCTGCTGTGGAGGCCAAACTGCCCTCTGGACTGGAGACTTCAAGAAGAATGAATGCTGAGAAATGTGACTGGTGTCTGATCCCAGCTGTGAATACACATAAGGCTTCCGCCTGCAAGGCTGCAGTATCTTAAGCTTGATTTAAAGTGAGAGAGGAGTGCAGCAGGGATAGTTGTGAAAGGAGACAGGACCACTCACAGAGGGGAATTGTAGAGGGCAATATTCCCATCAGCTCTTCTGCTAGCACCCTTCTTGCTTTGCCTGTGTAAATTAGCCGTAACCTGTATTGTAAGGATGGACTATGGTGAAGGGATCCATTTTTCTAAAAAACAATGTTTATATTGGGGATAGAAGAGAAGATAAAATTGAAATATCCACCCTACTTCTGCATATATTAAGCCTAACACCACTGCTGATCTGAGTTTGCTTACAAGTTTATATTCCTTGTCATAAGGCATCAAAACAGAAATAAAACATCTAGTTAAACTGTGCATGACAACTCTCTTAAGAGACTGTCTTTCGTGGTCAAAAAGTAGAGCAAATGAAGCAGGGTGAATGCATCCTGCTCAAAAGTAATTTCTTTTGCCCCTTGCAGTGATTTAAAGTAATAAATAAATTCAAAGTTCACGCTAATTTCACCTGATTCTCATCATAAAGGATTTTAATTTTCTTGCACAAAAGTCATCTGTTGATGTTTTTTCTTAAAAGAGTTGGATCCCAGTGCCCTTCAACACTACGGCTTGCTGTGCTTGAGCTGCAGATGAAACCTAAAGAGTATATGCATTGTAACGAGCCTCAAAAATTTTTTATGCATACTCTTAAGTAAAAAATGACCCAGTTTGAATTAATGTATTACTGGCAGTAGCAGGCTGAAGTGTTGTCATAGCTTGGCTGCTGCAAGTGGTGGAGTTTTGGCTGCTCACCCGTGCCTCCCTGCAACAATATAGAGTTTGTTTTCTGCTTTTGTTCCTGATGTGAACTTCCAAAGCTCTTTTATAACCTTCAGTGATAAGTGCTTTGCTTTGCATTTTGTTCCTCTCTCTCTTATGCTCAGCAGTCTTGGTGTAAGCCTTTTATATAGTTTAAAGGCTTCTGACTTTATGAAATGAGACCCTGCACTGCAGTGAAGTTGGTGAGAAATGAGACAGGTACGGAATGGCTTTATCAGCTGCTGTGGAGATAGACTACAGCAGGTGTTTAACATCACATGGCAATGTTGCACAGCAGTGAAAGCCAGCAGGTGCTGGGTGATTCATATTGTCTGATTCAAACTGCTCGGGGAGTGAATTAGAGTGAGCCAAGGCACAAACTCTGACCTCTGCCTTTCTAAAAACTTTCAGTATCAGAATTGAAATAGCACTTCATGGTACAGGGCTGAGGGCTGTGCCTTGGGTCTGAGTTTTAAACCAGGCACTGTTTCCCCTTAATGGTTTGCTGAGGAGATCGTACACCCCACACCCATCAATTCTGTGGCACTGCTTCCCCAGTGCTGTCCTTCTCATACGTCCTTCCCCCAGGCTGTTGTGGATTGCTCCTGTGCAATTTTAGGGGTTTTCTGTATCTAGCACCCAAACCAGATATGTTGTAAGGTGAATGAAATTTTCTGTTTCTTGCATGACCTTTGAAAAATACAGTGGGATAATGCCAGCGGAACTGCCTTTTCCTAGGCAGATGGATAGGCAATGTAAGCATCAGGACTTTCACATTGACAACAGATAATGGCACCTCCTGAGAGAAATTTTTTAGAGGAAGGGATGGCAACTCAAGTCCTCTCTGAATGTTTTTTTTTGAAGACTTGTGCTGCGTTAGTGTTAGTCATTTTAGTGAACCTGCATGTGAGAGCTCCTACTCAGTCCTCATCCCTGGATAAGGAAGGGAATCACCAGGATGCTCAAGAAACTCCCTTAGCTGCACTTGTGACTTTTTGACTCACTTTTCTCATAGGCACCAGTACCATTGCCTTATAGCAGGACAGGAGGTTTCCCCTTATTGGGGGAGAGGCAGATCTCCTTCCCAAACCCCCAGCAGTATGAACTAGTGAGCACACCTGACTGTTTTCCAGTGTTAAGGAGGTGGAACACTACAGATGCACACTGAATTCTCTCTGTTCCCTGAGGCCAGCCTACAGTTTGAGCAATGCTTTATTTGTGTGCTGTTGACCATTCTGGCTTCCTTTTTTTCTTCCAGAGAGACGGTACTCCAGATCCCGTCCTAGGACTGATGTACTGAATTATCCATCTCACGCGATGACCCGGCAGCCCAGTGAGATGGCCCTGACCCCACTGACAGAGCAGGAGGGTGAGGCTTACCTGGAGAAATGTGGTAGCATCCGTCGCCACACTGTTGCAAATGCTCACTCAGATATCCAGCTCCTGGCAATGGCCTCCATGATGCACACAGGAATGGTCATTGAGGAATCAGACAGTACCGACAAGTGCCTCCTCCTGCAGCCCACTTGTTTCAGCCACAGGCAGTGCTCCAGTGAACCCAGTATTGCTGATGGGCCAGAGGGAGTTGTGGCAGCAGCAAGTAGGCAGGACCCTGCAGAGCTGAACTGCACGTCGGTCAGCTAGAAGTGTTGCTGAGGAGTGGAGAACTGTATGCACTGAGCTGGACAAAGTGTTGTGTCATCCCTGATGGGAAAAAAAAGAAAAATTTGAATTTTGCTCATGTCATTGAAATGGCCTCAAGGGTTCTTATGTCTGAGAATGCTCTCAAGATTTGATTTTTTTTACCAGTCTGGGATCATTGTTGATGGAGGTACCAGGCTGCTCCCAAATGACCACTGAGAGCTGCAAAGGTTTTGCTGTTGAACAGCACAGTCTACCTTCTGTAAGCTTTCTCCCTCTACTAGTATAAACCTTTTGTCATCAGGTTTCCTTCTGTTTCTTTGGTGTGATACAAATTGACCTCTTTCTGCTTTCCTCCATATTTCCCAGTGTTGTGCTGCTTATTTGCTCTTCATTCCTGCAGTACAGACCTCTGTGCTGAATGTTCTCTTTGGTTCTGGTGCTAGTGTGGTGAATGTTGAGGACTGCATTTCTCTCTTTTAAAGTTGAACTCAGGGATGAAACCGTTTGAGCCCTCCAGAAAGATCTGCTAAAGTGGCTTGTGAGAGAAGGAGATCCTTCACTTTGCCTCTTGTGGGCATGGCTGAAAAGTCCAAATTGGAAGAAATCCGACCTACTTTTTTCCCAGACCTAAAGAGAACTGAGTGTACATGGAGTCTGAGCTGAGTACTTCATATGTACTTTATTTGGTTCCAGTCGTATCTTGGGGGTTGTGGTATAAACTGTGCAAAGGAGCACTGGGTGTGTAAATTGGGTGTAAAATGTAATCCTGAGCATCCTGGCATTTGGCATCAATTTGCTCTCACAATTTCTGTGGTGATAGGGCTACAATGAAAAGAGAACTAAATGGATTCCTTTGGGAAGAAGATGCTGAGCAGAGTTGGCATTTGTGCAAGAGACATAAAAGTGCTCCTCAGCACTGGGTTATCATGATGCTAGACCAGGAGGTGATGAACAGGATTTCATTCTTGGGGATACCCTGGTACTTTTAGCACTTGCAGATTTCATGAGACCAAAGGGGTGTAGAAAGGAGTCCTATCTCAGTGGTGTATTCATGAAGTGCTCCTGACCTCCAGTGGTATCTGACTCAGTGCAGTGTTGCTTTTAAGATAAAGTGAGGGCTCTTTGCAGCCTTTGATTTTGTTTTTATTTTGAAGATTAGGAATGGTCCAGTTCGCAAGTGTCTGTGTCAGGCACTGCAGTCTGCAGTGTCTGCTTTGTAGCATCACTTGGTACTCAAACGCTGCTTCTATGGGAACAGAACCAATCTCTTCAAGCTGTCCCTTGAGATACTCTGCCGATGTCTTGCTAAGCAGATTTGCAAGTGTAATTACAGGCTTGAAGGTGAACTGAAATGCTGCCTTAAATGTCAAAGTCCATTAAAAATGTGGACATAACAAAACTACCACTTGAATCTAGTCTTTGTAGTATTGACTGTAAATAAATTGGTCTTGACAAGAAAACAGAAGGTAAAGATGAGCCTTCAGACATTTTTTTGCTATGACATTAACTGCAGAGTTTGCCCTGCTTCTGTTGGGCGCTAAACTTTTCTGCTCCACTGGTTGCACTGAAAGTACAGTGCCGACCTGTCAGGATTTGGCCTTAATAGCATGTGCAGCAAAAAGAAAGCAGACTAGCATTATTATCTGGCAACAAAGCATCTGAAATACCAGCTATGAGCACAAGCCACACCATCTTTATAAATGAGGGTGTTGCTTTGTCTACTGTAGTTTGCAAATGTTGAAAGAAATATTGAAAGGCCCTGTTTTTCCTTGCTGTCACCTATGGCACCCTAATTGGCCTTTGTGTGGAAACACCAAATGTTTTGATCACCAGCTGTGCTTATATGTTGAAGAACAGAGCTTGAGTTGTGCTGGCTGCCTCCTCCTCAGAGCGTGCACGGTTGCATGGAATGCCAGGAAGATGTATCTTTAAGCAATCTTCCCTTCAGATGGATTATAGGATAAATTGCTCTCCTATTCATAAATTAGACTGACTGACCAGGTCAACTTATTTGTTGTCTTCTGCCCCAGGGTGGCCATGGATTGTGATGGACCTTCAAAATCTGTGTGCTGACAGCCAAACCTAGTAGACCGTGTTGGTCTTACCTTGGCACAGTCCCTCCAATGTGGGGCAAATGAAGGCATCCTGCTCAAAAGTAATTTCTTTTGCCCCTTGCAGTGATTTAAAGCCTTCTCTTAGTTGCATTGAGGCATGTGAAGAAGTGATCACCTTGCAGCATTTCAGTTCACTGTTATGAAGTCTTTTCTTCTTTACGCTTCTCTTTCCATTTGACTTCTCTAAATACCTAAACCATTTGGATCTGTGAGCAGTGCCCTCTTTTATGCTGAAAATTAGAATGATTTATTTATTTCCTGACATTTTGTTGGATCATCTCTAGGGCTAATAGGAGTTAGTCCTGATTTTAACTTGAATTTCTTTAATTTTACACATATGTATAATTTGAATTATTTTGGTTTTGTCTCTGTTACTTTGCAAAACTTTGCACCAGGCCCTTTGAATCATGCACTTTCCCAGCTGTTGTGTTTTTTAGGGAGAATCAAAGCTAGTGGCTTTACATTGTAAGCTGAAGTAAACAAAACCTGTTCTGTAAACCACACCAAGTATATGGTCATAAGTACTACTTTTACAGCCATGTGAGATTGCACAAGCCTCTGCAAATGCAGACCTCTTACAAGTAAACTGGGTGAACCTGGAAGTGGTTTGAAAGCTGTGCTCTGCAGCTGCCATGACAGTTGCATGAGGCTGGAACCGAAGCACTGAGCGTCTGCTCTCCACTGAGGAAGCTCTCAGGCCCTTGGAAGCAAAAAGCTAAGACAGTCCCTGGGCCACAGCTGTGGCATGAGAAGCACTTGCATTTTGGATACAGGGGTCTGGTTTGGGGTTGCACTTTGCTCACCATGTCACACAGCCAGGGTCACAGGGCAAGTTTTTTCTACTCTCATGGTAACCAACTTGAGAAAACCTCCTGGAAATACAGTCAGAATGGGAAGAAGGGGTTTCTCTTACCACCTCCCAAGTCTGTTACCTTCTACCTTGATAATTACCTAGATTGAGTCACTTCTCATCAGACTGAATCTGTCTTTTCTTTTTACTCAGTCCATACAATTGTTTGTCCATACAATTCTGTCATAAACTTACTGAGGGGCCCTCAGCAGAAAGCTAATCTTAGTACAACTAGCCTGATTCCTGACATTCCCCATAAGCAAGCAGCATGTTTTTATAGCCAGCAAGCAGAGCTTTTTCAGTCCCTGTCAAGGTTGGCAGCAACTTGGTTTATTTTTTTGTTTGTTTGTTTATTTCGATCAGAAGAAATGCAGTAGGTCTTCGTGCTGTCACTGATGGCAGCAGGGGGAACACTGCAGGGTTTGGACTGATGCTGAGGTAGGGTATTACCCTTTCTTTTTAATTCCAAATGGCAATGGGTTCACCTGGAAGGAATGGCCTTTTGGCGCTTACAACTGAGTCAACAGACTGAAAATGTTTGGCCCTTACAGGCAGCCTGTGTGTGCCACAGAGGAGAAACTGAGGGTCTAGTGAGAGACCAAAAGAGGCCTCTGCAGAGCCAGCTCTGCTTCCCACTCAGGAAAGCAGGTGAGAAGGCAAGACCTACCCTGGTGCAGATGCCTCATGGTGCCCAGGGAGTTTCCCAGGGGTACATGAGCTGGAAATTCAGCCTACAGTCAACATGCTCCATAGGAAAGTTGCTGCAAAATTTCCTCTTTGTTAAAAGTGGGAAGAGTGGGGTATTTGGTATTTCCCTGAGCAAAGGGGAGGTAATTAGTCATCCTATTCATGTTTCAAGTGTGGAAAGCAGATCTGGTAGCACAGCAAAGATTAAATGGGATATTCTCACTTGTCTACACATTTGGAGAGTGCTTTCTCTTCACCTTGCTATCCCAACAGCTCCAGGTAAGGGTACTAACCACTCAACTACATAAACAAAAGCTTTAAAACAGAAATACCAGCTGTTAAAGCAACTTAGCAGCAAAGGTGCAGCACATTCTCATCAGTATGGTGCTCAAAATTGCATGCTGTAAAATAGCTGCCATGTTCCACCTGAGAACTGGCTGCCCTTTATTCATTTCTTGCACCTGAAGATACTTGGAGTACCTTTGTTAGTTATATCCAACCATTATGTCCATCTGGAAGAGCAAGTGCTGTAATTGTGCCAGTTTACATCTCTCCTGTGTGTAAGTTCATCCCTTCCAGGGGACAAATCCTGCCCAAGCATTTCTCCAAGTTTTGTGAAAGCTCTCCTAAGTACACAAGGAGTGGCAGCAGAGATGTATGAATAGTTTGGGTACATTTCTCCAACCCAAATGATGAGAAGAAGTAACAATTTCAGTGCAAAAATAAGAGAATTGAAAATCATCATTATTTATCAGTAGTTACTGGCTGTGTCTGGGCAACAAATATGGGTTTGTGTGTTGGAAACTCACCTGTATGGAAGGATGTATGGGAGAGAGCAACGAGGAAGAGCTATATGGAGTTAAAGGAAATAGCTGACTAGATTAATCTTTACTCAAATAATTGGTATAGCAGAAGGTAGAGGCTTAATTATAGTTTGATCATCAAACTTTTCAATGAGCAAAAGGAAAGCAAATTCCTTAAAAAATCTCCAGAAACTAACAACTAAACCAAAAGGCAAGGGTCTGACCTACCGTAAACTCCTACAGTAGTACAGAGCAAATTTGCAGTAGCTATAAATTGCAATAATATTTAGGGAGTTGCTGTTTCAAGTGTCTGTTATTAGGCTTCAAAGCTAACTCCTGCTTGTGCCAAGAGCTGGTTTGTAATTCTTTTGGCATAATTATTACAGACTGTGCAGTAACATCCTCCGTTACATTGGAAAATAGATTGGAGTCGCAGAGCCGTTCTTTCTGACCTCGAAATTTATGAAGTCAGCTGCACTGGCTCACATACAGGAGTTTTTTGCAGTTGCTGAAATAATTGAATTTTTTTTTTTTTTTAAAACCTGTAAGAATGAGTTCTGTGAGAATTGCTTGGGCTTCTCAAAGAGCAGACAGACCAGTTACAAGATGTTCAGATTCAAATCAGTACTGCAACAGGACTACCTAGAAAGTGACAGAATTTATATATGTTAAATATCAGTGAGAAACCACAGACCCTGTGCCATAAATTACCTACCCTGTAGGCCTCCTAGACTGATTCACTCCTGTTATTGGTAAGCCAGCCCTCTTCTCCACTGTGGGTTTTTAATCCACTTCATACTAAATGCTTATTGACTAAGATATCAATGGTTCTTGGAGTAGAAACAAGTTCAGGCTTGTCTTCCACATAATTATCTCTAAGGGACAGCCTCATTATGTCTGCTAAACCCGCTGTCTGTGTCCATGCACATCCCAGGCCAACGGATTATGTATTTACTGGGTGGTTGGATATAAGAGATGAGAAAGGCTGTTCTGCAGGAGGGAAGTGATGGTACGTGCGAAAAATCCTGCTTAAGCAGCATATGCACTATATTTAGAAGAAACACCCTGTTCTGACAATTTCTCTTTCCCCTCACCCCCCATGGTGGGAATGGGAGGGGAGTTCTGATGTGCATTTTGGGACTTAGAACCTCGAGTATTCAGAACCACCGTTCATTATATGTTTGAGTGAGTGCTGGGGAGGGGAGAGGGGAGGGAATTTCTTATGGTTTTCCCTCATCCTGTTCTTTTTCAGAAGATAGTGGTGGCTAAGCAGCACTGTCCTTAGCAGTGCAGATGGAGCTGCTCTGAGCTCCTCCATCCAGCCTGTCACTGGATATCATCAGTCTCTCTTCTGTCTCTGAAATGTTAGACAACTTTCTTCCCCAAAAGCCCTGTGGCAGATTGGGGACATACTGCCCACTGCAGCCATAGTTCTGGTTAAATGCAGTGACTCATCCTCAACTTGTTGTGTTAAGAAAACTCCTATCCAACCATTCAGAAGCCACTCTGGGAGTCACACTCTCACCACCTGAGCTGGGACGAGAGACCCTTCACAAAAGCCTGAGCTGGGTCCCTCCTCAGAGGCACCCAGCTCCAGCTGTTATTTTGTTGTTGCACCATAATTAAACTATTTTAAGGAATGCAATGTCCAAGACCCAGAGTTGAACCAGTAAGGAAACCTTGTCTGACCATGTGAGTGTGGTGTGTGTGTGGAGTCAAGTGGGTTGACTCCACACACACACCCATTGGTTCACTGGAGCCACCTGATGTGAAGGGGCTTCGGTCCCAGCTCAGGTGGTGGGAGTGTGACTGCCACAGTGGCTCCTGGATGGTTGGATGGGAAAGTTTCTTTAACAACTGCAGCAAAATGTGGCAGCCATTAAGGCTGAAATCTTCTTTTTCTCCATACGCAGACAACAGATACCAAAAATGGCAGCTCTATTAGAAAGCAGCCCATGAGAAACGTACTACTAAAGCCTTGGATGGAGGAAGACAATTGTTTAGGTCACTGGACAGCAGGGAACTCTATTATGTAGCAAAATTACGCATTGACCTTTTGAAGATTCAGCCTGCAGCTGGATACAAGTTTACCTCATGAACTTGAAGGGAAGCAAGTAAATAGGATGGTTAAATAAACTGTAGCAGATCCACTTGCATATCTGAAGGTCATTTAATAGTGTAACAACAGGCACAGACTGCTCTAAGGGTTAATGTCACAATGCAAACAGGAAAAAACTCACCCTGTGTCTATCTATTATAGCTGAACTAAGAATATACAGGAATCAGAAATAGACAGAGCTTAAAATATGGCTGTTTTGCATTCACACCCTGGTTTCCATTGGTGAAATCAATGGACAAGGAAACAAAAAGTTCACAGTAGGCGTTCATCACTGTCCTGCTATTTAATTGTTTGGTCATGGTGTTTGGTGGTCTGATCTTCCTTTTCCCAGCACCAACGACTTACCTTGCAGGATCACTATGTTTTCTACCCTTCTAAAGTCTAACCCCTTCCATTCCCAGAGGATCCAAACCCACACTCCGTACAGATCACTGAACTGAATTTAAAATACTGATTCACCCCTTGCCTTTTAGCTGGAAGGATGAGTACAGGCACATGCCTATATAAAGGACTTTGGCATGAAGAAACTCAAGCTGAAGGACTTGTTTCTAGGAGGTGAATCACCCTGGACGCACCTGCTTAGGCATGTCTAAACTCCATGTTGTGTGAAGTTTATCACACCTGGGTGTGATACTGAAACTAGGAAAACTTGTATGTGTCACTTTCCTTGGCACTACTTAACACCCTTGGCTCCTTAACACCCTGTTAGCAAAGCCCAAGTTCATACCTGGCTGAAATCAGCACTTTATGAAAGGCAGCAACGGAAACAAGGTTAAATCTTGGAAACCAGTCCATGCATGCATACATGAACACCAAAATGGAAATAAAGTACTACAGTACAGCATACTGCAGTAGGACTTAAAAAGTCAGACTCATGGACTTCACATGACACCTTCACCTGACACCCTGCTGCCGAGTGAGCAGTCAGAGAGAAGAGTATCTGCTGCTGCAGACAGAAGGGAAAACCAATATGTTATCAATACAGGTCTGTAGCAGAGGAGTAAGGACTCTGCAGGTCAGGTGAGACAAGGAAAGATTACAAGGAAAGATCTGTGCTTTGTCTTTTTTTTTTTTTTTTTTTCTCCAGTGTGTCAATTATCAGCTGAGTTTCATGGAAATCAGGTCCTCTCTGGGAGTGCTAAGAAACTGAAAACTCACATTTTTGGACAGTTTATCACAGAGCTTTTAGCAAGCTATCGCCTCTGCTTCTACTCAGCTAAGAGAACGCAGGAGGGGGGTTTTTTTCCAACATTGTCTATATCCAACTGCTAAAACACTGCTCTGCTAACGCCTTGTCCCCTTCACTGTTTAGTGGGGTAAGTCTTCTGGACAAAAGGCACCAGAAGACATAGGTATTGGTCTAATGAATCCATTTTGCCCCAGGCTAGCACCTGTCAGGTCTGCTCGAGTCTAGTCAGACCTGCTGGTACTGCAGAGATAAACTATCAGCCAGGATCTTCAGGACCATGAATAGACAGACCAGGGCTTTTCTCCTCCTTCATCATTGGGTGACTGGCTGAGAGGGGCAATGCACCAGCTGGAATAAACATGTGCAGTTGGTGGGAAAGCCGCTAGCTCCAGGAGGCAACAAAAACATGACTGGGACAAAGCAGCAGGATGAAATCACTAAACTCAGGAACACTCGGGGGCTGTTTGGCCAGAGACTAGTCAGAACACAAACCGAAAGGAAAAGGAGGCTCACTGGTCGAGGCTGTGACTGCAGCTAACAAAGGAAATTATTTTCCTGTTGCACAATCTCCTCCTCTCACACAATTTCAGGAATTTTCCTACTCAAGAGGAAAACCCCCAATCAAAATGAGTCTTTCAGAGCTGTGCAACCCAAATGGTTGTTTCTGTTTCAAAGAACATGATCACCAAAAGACTAGACAGTGAAGCAGCATTCCAGGATTTGAGCAGAAAGATTATCTTCATGATGCCTGTAGCTCAGTCTTTATCTGCCACCCCTTCAGCACACAATAACAAGGTAAATTCATTTTTACAACTTTTTTTTTTTTAAACAGAGAAAATTGCAATCTTTTAGAAGGGATGAGAAGTGGTGGCAACAGTTCTGCTTGGGATAAAATATGAGTGAGGAGGGACTCAAGATATGAGTACTACTACAGAATCTTTCTGCTTCCTTGCAGGCAAGAGGAAATGAAAAAGAAAAAAAGAAAGGACGGGAGAACAAGGACAGTTCTGTCTGTGGGTTAGCTTTTTTATTGGAGTTTGCAAACTGGAAAAGACTGCAGAACTAACACCAACTCTTTACATATCCTAAGTCCTGACAAGCTTTAAACAACTTAAGCTTTAAACTTGAGCTGCCTATATGCTCAGAGACATGTATACTTATCAAGGAGGTTAGGTTTAATTATAAAAAACTTAAAACCAGTAAAGGAAAAAGACCTGAAGGCCACACATCCCAGCATTTGGTATTTCAGGTCACTAAGATTGTCAGATCCTGTAAGGGTGGTGGCAGCACCAGGGTCCACTCAGTCCAGCGTGGTCAAGCTGCTCCTTTCAGGTGGAACAGACAAAGACTCAGTGGTGGGCAAATGATGAGGGTGAGACAGTGGTGACACTGAAGTGTTTCCTTCGATTTTTTTTTTTTTGCCAGCATAACAATTTCCTATTTGCGTGGCATGAGTGTGGGTTTGGGTTTCTTTGGCTTTTGTTTTTTTTTAAATCCAAGATGACTAACAGACAGAATTCATCAGCCATCTTACTCATTTCATCCACACAGGCCTAGATTCCCTACTCACCATTTTTGGTTCATTAACCTCCCCTTCTATTGCCTCCTAATTACTGTATATGCAAAGAGCACATGCAACCCTTTTCAGGGCTAGGTTAGAAAGTTTTATTGACTTCTGTAAATGCTGTTTTGGAACAGGCTAAATAGTCACAGCTTCTAAGTGAGAAACACAGCACATAACAGCTGAAGTCTAGCACTGTGTGTGCTCATGTACACACCCAGGATAATACAGGAAGGAAGGGCACAGGGAATTCACACTTTCCAGACAGAACAGCCTTTAGTGTTGGGCTAGTGCCTTTTGGGGATGAGCAAGGCAGCAGAGCAACTGGTTTGGCACTAGTAAGGATTTTAGCTAAAACAAACACATTCTTCTAGTGAAGTCACTGCAATGAACTGGTATTTGTTCAATAAAATATTCAGTAAAAATATCCTGGTCCACACATCTAGCTTAGCCATTTTTTTTCAGAAATGAACAGGTACACATACATTTGTATTTACATGGGTGTGAACATACTTTTATATTGCTGGCATCTTCTGTTTCTTCATGTGGACTTTCCACTCACTGGTGCATCTGCAAACAGCTACTTTTCCAGCTTAAAAACAGGTCATTATTACTTCACCTCATCAAAAGAAGATTTTAGTGCCCTTAAAACATGAAACATTAAAGATGTAATACATCTTGGTATAACTGGTTATAGAAATAACTGGTAGCTGACCAAACTTTCCTATCCATTACTCATGGAAGCTATTAGGACCAACCTGGATGAAAGATAAAGTCATAATTAGACATTAACTGCAGTGCATTAGATATTATGTCTATAAATACCATTAAGGTTACTCAGAATTTGAAAGTTTGGAATATCCCTTCCCACAGATGCTGTTAAGTGAGTCACTTGGAATGTCTGTGGTTCAGATAAATCAGCAGATTGCAATGAAACACTTACTTCTCTTACTCACAGAGGAACTCCCTTTGGTTTCTGCTCTGAGTATCTTGGAACAAAGCTTCAACACATAGTTACTTTTGTGACAAATACAACAAGCAAGTAGATATGGCCATCGAGGTGACAGTGTGCAATTTTTTTTCAGAGCTGCATCTTAAACTACAGATGATCATGAGAACACTTAGTTTATTATCAATTACATGAGCTATATCTTCTAGTAATGAATTATCTATACCCTTTATAAATGCCAGAAGTTTTTATCTTGAAAGATTTGTTGCCTTCTTGGTGCTATATGATACACAGTCTCCTGCATTAAAAACCAACTAACCTGCAACCCACAGAGGTCCTGTATCAGTGAAACTTTCTGAATAGCCCTCCCTACAAACAAAGATGCAACATGCAGTGCACAGTTTACTTAGTTTATTTTTTAAAGTTCTGTCAGAAATATTGCTGTGCATTATTACAAAATATATTAAATTATCAATCAATACATCCAAGGGAATAGGAGTACTTTCCTTTTGTTCAAACACAAACTAATATAAACCTTTAACATTGAACCCAGAACAATCTTTAAAATCCATCACAAATGTATTTGTCCTGTCATCATCTCTAAGTAAGAATACAAAGGTCATTCTGATTTCATTTCATTAGCAAGTTTAATCCCTTGATAGCAAACATGACCAGACACATCACGAGACCACTTAAAAAACAAGTCTATACATCTCATATTATCTGAGCTCCCACATATACACCATATACCAACAGTTTTAGTAAAATAATTTTCCCTGCCCTGCAGGTGAAGACATTCAGAGGCAAAAAGATAACATATTTATAATATATTATCACTGGTAAATTTGTGCCACAGCAGCTTTGCAAATACACATATTAAGTGGGTGACTTAGAACACATTAAAGACAACAGAAATTTGGAAAAGAAGCTAACCCACTTCTTAAACCACCTTGAGATCCAGTGATGCTGCAAAGCTTTGAGTTACAGAACTCCATTGCTGAATGAATTACACAGGAAATGGGTTAAATTTCCATACTTTTTCGGTTTTGTTTTAGAGACAACTCTCAATGCCATATATCTTTCTGCTTCCATTCAAACAGTTCTAGCAATTATACCTCAATCCACCCTGGTAAAATGAGTTCTCAAAAGAAGAGATTTGGAGAAAGGGGAAAGAGGAAACTGCAGCAAGTACAAGAATATTATGAATAAATATTTCATTAACATTTACAATGTGTTTTTATGACAGTAAGATTCAACTGATACTTAGCAAATTAGCACTGAAAGTGTCTCATGTAAAACTCTGGCATTACAGTAATTTGACATCACTGAGTTCTAGTGGATAATATAAAAATACAAAACCAGTAGAATAGCAGCAGTGAATAAAGCATTCATATTACTGTGGCCAATGCAGTACTATACATGCAGTAGCCTTCTATTCCCTATTGGCTTGTGCTAATGTATTAACCTGAATCACTTAAAACTCTGCCACCAAACGGAGCTTCCTCCTCAGAGGCAGAAGTACATCAGATCTCGCAGATATGGCTCAAAGCAAAAATTCCATTCAGAATGCAAATCTTCAAAAGCAAAGGAAGTATTAATGCACTTAGTGGATCTTGGATATAAACAATTTGAACACAGAGCAAGGACATTCTTATTATTACCACTAGGGTTGAAAAAGGACCTGGGGCAGTAAGAAGCTCTCTAATTACAAGTGTTTCTCCTGACTGCCCCCTATCCCCCCAGAAAAAAGAGAAGGTGGGGTGGAAAAAGAAGAAAATTACAGTTTTTGAGCATCTTGATAAAAATATGGATAGCTAACATAGCTTGAAAATGGAGAACTAGTGTACAGCACCTTCTGTATACTGTGGGTCTGCACTGCCATGTACATTAACAGCTCTTGGTTAAGAATGGTTTAACTGGGCATTCTCTAACTGAAGACACTGAAACAATAAAGCTAATAGGATGAGGCTATTCATTACCAAGACTACAAGAAGCTTAAGCCCACAGTTTTAAAGCAAGGTTCTTTTCCTATTTTGAGTAATATATGCTCACCCCTCCCCTAATCACAGAGAATACATTGAAATCGTGAATGACCAACTGCATTTACCATTAGCCAGGAAGTTCATGTTTCAGTAGTGACAACACTCCATTGAACACTATCTTTCTTCAACTAATAGGTTCTACCTGCAGAAGAAATTTAACTCATCTGGATATGATGAACATGGTAGCTTGGGTCCAGGAACTTCTATAACTCATGCAGGCAGGCAGGCAGAGTATCCTCCCGAATCCACATACTATAGCAGTCCTTCTTTACTCTTGTATGTATTAAGCATATGTCCTTTCCCCTCCGATGATACTCATGGTATTGCTTTGATGAGGCCAAATAGCTCGAATACTCTTCACTATTTTTTAGCAGCAATCTTTAGGTTGTTTCACTAACTTGGATAAATAATACACATACGCTTATGCTATCGTTTAGTTCTTTCTTCTGTATCAGAATGTCTGCTTCGGTTATGGGGTGAACAAAACTTTTTTCTTCCCTCCTTTTAAAGACAAGATTCAGAACTTTATCAGCACCATGATGAGTTAAAATTTTTAGCACCAGTGAAATTGAACTACTCAGCTTTGACTGGTCAAAACTAACATTTATGTGGCATACAGTCAGTACAGAAAATAATAATACATGCAACATTAGGAAGCTCATGAATCCCTGACATAGTGAATCTAGTGTTTGATAAAGGAGTAACTATGGAAGCCAGATTTTCTTCCTAAGAGCAAACAGGACTGCAATTTTTCCTCACACTGTTGAACTAATAGGTTTTCCTTCCTTTCCAAATTGCTGAGGGTGGTCCAGCTCCTATTGTTTAAAGGGACAGGAAATACCCACAACGGTTGGATGTTGATATGGCCAGCTGCCCACTGAGAATTCATCGGAGGTGACACAGGTCATACGTCACACACAACACCAAGAGATCACTTGAATAGATGCAGGTCACAAGTTCAGCTTTGGTACAAAATTGGGTTTCAACAACAGCAAAACACATGCTGCATCACCCTATATCTGGTTAGTACATCGCTTTCCTCATGCATCCACTCACAAGCTGAAAAACGTCCAGCACTAGGAGGTACACCAGCACAAAGGTATTTCATTCAAATGCTAAACTTCTATACCTCTTGTCAATTGTGACTGACACTATGGGCCTAGAGCACACACTTACAGAAAGATTTATCCAAGTAAAGAGAATTAGGGAGGCACTTTCAGACCACATTACAAATATTTCTTCAGTGAAGTCAGCTCATAGCCATTTAGCCTTCTCCACAACCACATGTCTTCTGGAAATACTAGCATCGACTGTTCATCAACACGCCACTTCCTAAAGCTAACTCTACAGAAGGGAAGGGCCAAAGCATATCTGAACCCTAGGTGATGTGAGCAAAGTCTTGACTTCAGATTTCAAGAAAAGCATAGCCAATGCAAAATTCTAGATAAGTCAATATAGGAACTGTCTCAACTGTGAAAAACAAACAAAAAAAATCCCTCATCTTTATTAATTTAGCTATTTCCCTGTTACAGTATCTATTCTGAGGCACTGGGGTGAAAAGACTTACAGGACTTCTCAACACGACTTACGTTTTACCACAGACATACAGGCTCTGCAATAGGATTTTCCTTTAGGCAGTTAAGTTTTGATTAACAACACTTCATTTAGTTAGCTTACTACAAAAGTAGCTTATTATTTTTAATAGAGAACCATACCAACTATTTAAATACATGACCTCATAGAGAAAAAAATAAACCAGCAACAAGAAAGCTCCATTCAGGTGAAGATCAACTATGCTGGTAACCATGATCTTTTATAAATGCAGCCTATATGGACAATGAAGCACTCTTATAACCTGTGATGAGACTTACAGGCTACATAGGTCCATCAGTACTGCGAGCCTGAAATCCTTCTCTGCGGACACTGTTCAAATCTAGACGCGTTAGAACTTCACAGCGCACCAGAAGCGTATCATCCTTTATGAAGGTTCTTTGTTTCAAATTTTGCAGGTGCATGAAAGTCACATAACCAAAACCTTTCGGATTGCGGTGAACTGTCGGTCTCTGGAAGGCCAGTAACTCTGGCTTGGCTTCCATTACTTCTTCATGATTCTGCCTTTCTGGGCCTTCTGATTGATCCAAAATAGAAAGTCGTATTGTGCCTTGGAAAGGCCACGGCAGATGGCTGTCATATTCCCCTTGCATAGTGTGGACAAATAGAGATATAAAATTAGCACAGCGCTGAGCATTTGGTAACTGGATATGCAGGCGCAAACACAGCTTGTACCCAGGCTTTCCAGTATAGAAGCCAGGACTGTGCATCACAACAGGTCTCTCTTCTTCCTGGGCTTTCTGAAGCCCACTGAAGTTCTCAATCTTCCAGATGTAAATACCATTACATTGCTGGGCCTCCATTTCAGTAATCTTTCCCTCCAAACTTTGGATAGTACGTTTGAGTTCTGCCATGTGAGTGTTCTGAGTCTCCATTTTAGCAATGAGTTCCCTGATTTGGTGATCTTGTCTTACCAGACGACCTTCCAACTGCTGAATGGTTTCTTTGAAGTTTTCAACTTCTGGATTACAATCATACGCAGCATGTGACATGTGTGAGAAAAGGGCAGGCTCAAAGGGTAGGCCATTGATGAAGGGTACAGGATTTGTAGCGGTGACACTGATATTTTGAAAACTCTGAGCCATCATTCTCATGTGAACCTGAGTGAACTCCTGCATATGTCGTGCCAGTTCATTCCTTTGCATCTAGAATTTAAGAGATGCAGCATTAGGAACATATCAAACATAACCAGAAATCACATTTTAAATCACATTTTAAACTTGCACTTCGAATGGAGGCAATTTTGAGTAAAAGACAAGAGGTATTTCAGTAGTACATACAATGAGAAACAGAAACAGTGTATTTCAAACTGTGCACCTGAGAGTAAAAACAAGATATGAAGAAATATGGAGTATTTTATACTGAAAACATTCTTGATAAATATTTCAAAGGCAAGCATTATGTGTATATTCAGGGTTACTTTCTTGTTAATAAGCATTCATGATAAAAAGATTCAGGTTTTGTAGGAGTAATAATTTCCCTATTAAACCATCATTAATTATGGTGTACACTTTCAATAACACTGTTCAACTCAAAACAAAGATGTAGTGAAAGACTGTTAGTGATAAACATACATTTAGTATTTTTTTCTGTGCTCTAAATCAGCACTGTATTCCCTTCACTGATTTGTTAAAATGCTCTATTGTACTAAATGGTGTATGAAAACTGATGTGGAAACTGAAGGGGAAAGATCCATTTTTACAAAGAGGTAGTCAACAACTAGAAATAAGACTATCCAGTTTAATAATTTTAGAATTTAATAAAATTGGTTTTCTTCATGGAACTCTAAGAGCAACAAGTGTATCTGGCCACAACTTTGGTACAAATGCTGGAAGCTGCTTTATTGACATGAAAGCAGGCAAAACAGTCAGTCATGGATTAATAAAAGCAAGTTCATCAAGCAAATAGTTCATGGTTTTTTAAATCTGAAAAGCCAATTTTGAAAGACAATGTACCAAAACAAAAAAAGACAAACCCACAAATCACTGAGGATTTGGGCTGGTGAATGACACAAGAATAGGAAAACACATTAAAAAAGCCCCAGACAAATGCCTGCAAGAAGGTCTGCAACTCATGATTCTGATAAAAGGCTTACCTTTTCAGGACATCCAAAGGCACTGTAAAAACATGGCACTGGGGCAGTAGGACAATCATTGTTGTAATGGTTAGGCATCTAAAACAAATAAGGTTTGCTATTACTTTTTCATCAAGAGTATGCTTTTGTAACATCCAAAAAGAATACAGCTGGATAGATTCTGAACAGGTACCTGAAGTCAGATCAGATTATACCTACATAATTTCTCAAAGGAATATGGAAGTTTTGAAGAAAAATATTAGCTGATGATAAAAATTCTACATCCTACTACTATGTACTTTAACAATTCATTGACTTTGTTCTTACATCAGGCATCAGAAGGCATTCGAGTTTCCTTGCTAGACCAAACACCTTTCACTGCTAGCCTACTCCCAGCTAGATCACAGTCTGTTTCTTTCCTTTCTGAAGGACTACTTGCACATTCTCAAGGTATTTCTCTTCATTATGCTTTTCCTCAAAAAGCTCAAGTTACTTAAATTTTCCTGTGTTTTCCACATCCAGTCATCTCACCGCTCTGGACCCACCCTATCTACCCCCACCTCAAAAGCATGACAACTTCAGCTGATGCCGTATGAGCCCTAAGCAGAGCAAAGGATAATTCTAGGTTTCACAGGCAAAATACCTCTTTATATAACCCTGTATGTTTGCCTTGTTTAAATATCATAATGAAGCAGAACACAAGTTTAATAGAGGTCAGCCTTTGTCCTTACTAAGCTCAATCCCGCTTTTCAGAGTATTTGTGCAATTTGACATGATCATTCAATATCATTTGACATGATATTCAACACAGTTGCCATCCCATTCAAACAAGGATAGGGTGAATATTAAATAACATTAATCATTTTTCTGTCAATAAAGTTATTATTGAATAGAAGAAATAATAATGGCTATTACAATAGTAATGGACAAGCAGAATTCCAGTCAGCATCTGCAGTTTCATAGTGAACTACTTATAGCCACTTTCCAAAAGTGGCTTTCCAATTACAAATACTCTTTCTCTCTGCCTGTTTTATAACCTCCACTCAATATCAAAAACATACAGCTTGTCCCCTGTCGAGAAGCAGTACAGCTAAATAATGTGATGTGCCGCCAAAAATCCTACAGAGGTCTTACCGGACTGCAACCGCAAGCTGGAGCAGCATTTAAAAGTACATGTGTACTGGACATTTTCAGACAGAGACAGGTAGAGATTTATTAGCTAGTAGGCAAACCGTTTCTCCAAGTTTAAGTTCATATTAAAGAAGCAACGTAAATACAAAACATCTGACCCAGATCAAACACAGAAGAAGGAAGTCTCTTACCTGCTCTCTGATGAGCACTGTGTTGCAATATTCGCAAAATACATTGGCAAGTGGGCAGGTTTGGTCATGAAGCTTAGTGATCAAGCAGAAAAAGAGAGGAAAAAAAAAAATCAATAAAGTTACACAATTTAAGAGAGGGCTAATCACCTCTGATCAGACGTCAAATTTTTATTTACATTTCAAATTTTGCATTTAGCTTTATGCAACTGTGAAACAAAGTCAATCTCCTTACCCTGAAAAGTATGTTTTCTACTACTGTTTTTTCCTGGACTTACACAAGAGCTTCATAAAATTGCAGATATTTTATTTCCTAAAGCTCTTATGTTCCAAAGAAATCTGAATTTAACCACAAGTTTCTAAAATACACGCCAATTGCAGTGGAACTACATTAAAGATGTTTTTGGCTTTTTTTTTTTTAATTGTCGAACTATACAAGGTACTTTTGTTTGACAATTCACAATATGAATTTCATAAAACTTAACAGTCCTTGAGATAAAACACATCCATATAGAGATAAAGAAATGGAAACAGAAAAAGAAAGTACTATCTGCAGTATCGCAGGAGTAAAAAATGCAGAACCAGAAGAATTTGGAAATTATCGTGGTCTTGTGTGTTAGCAGAGATACCCAAAAGATTTATCTCCTCATATGTCCTTTCTCCCAGGTATACAAACAGCAAATGTAAATACTACCTTTTCTATTAGTTTGGCAGCAGATACTGGCCTCTACGGTGGTCAAAAATCAATGGTTCTTTCACAAGTCTCCTAGCACCACAAGGTTCCCAATAAGTTTGTATTTAGGAACAATCTCTCCCCACCTTTTCCTGTTCTAGGCTAATGTCCTTAGTTTGTAGCTTCTCACCTCTGCAGCAGCAGATAGTGCTCTTCTAGACCAAAAGCTTTGTTGTGTTTTTCTTTTAAAACTGATGTTCTATTTACAAGCAAACCCACGTGAATGAAGGTTGAAAAACTGAGACTCCTGCTAAGTACCTCCTTATCTTCATAGGCCATAGACGTGGCACAGTTTGGGCAACACACTTGACGCCTCGGACACTCCTGGGTCATGTGCTCTTTCAGGTGGTTCTTCTGGAAGGTTCCTTGGCACTGTGGGCATTCTACAGTGGAAAATTCACACTGTAACTGGTGTTCCTGCAAAAGGTCAGAAGAGAGATTTGATACTACAAACAGGTACTATCATCTCATCTGTTTTCAAGAGAAAGCACAGTACAAGACAAACGAATCGCAATCTTTCCTTCATGCGAGGAAATCCCGATACTCTTATGCTGAGTTAATCAACAGCCCATTACTGTCCCATTACTAAGATCAGCGCTTCACGTATTCAGAGCTTATAGAAGGCTCTCAGGTAAAAATTTAGTTTTATATTTATCCTTTTAACTGCATATATTATTTTGCAAAGTAATTATTTCAACTAATATATGTAGCTACTTTGAGGGAATATTAAAATGACTTTAAGAAACTTGTGTGAAGTACAAATAGAACTGACCAAAAGACAAACATGAATGATACTGAACACAAAGCTGCATTAGTACAATTTTCATGCACTACGATGCTCACTTGAGAATCACCTACCTACAATTAACAACTCATCAAAAACCAAATACGTGTAGCTATAGTCTTTAAAGAACAATGCATTGAATCAGCACAAATGAGTACTAGGTATGACCATCTATTTTAAGTTACTCTGAATTTTTACTTGTCCATGAAAACCAGGTTTCACATTTTCAAAGCTAATTCTCACCTCTAAGTGCCTCAGCTCCATCTTCATACTGCAGCCCTTGTTGGGACACTTCACCATCAACGAAAGGATTTCCCGTTTAGCAAAGTTGTCAGGAAAAAGTTGATTTTCAAGCAGAATTTCATTGTCTACTGGACATTTGTGACCTGCATCTCTATAATGCAGAAAAGCAAGGAAAAAGATATTCTAATATTCCCAAGAGATTTCCAAGCCTTTAATTTAAAATATTTTTACACTAATAAGATATTAGTGGCCAAGTTATAACACAGTAAGAAAAGTCTTTGAAAACAATGGCATTTATATGTTAATGACCAGAAAGCACACAACGTACACCAGAAAAGTTGACAACACACAGTTTCACTAGAGGTGGCACGACTGGGGTTGCAGCCCTTTTCTAACTCAATATGGTTTTTTTGTACAAATGCCACTCTGGAAACAAACTTGTAAAGAAGGAGGATGTAAAGAAACTAAGAACTTACAGTCCTGTTTCTGTAAATACTTTATATAGCTCAAACATCCAAGTATATTTCACATACTATTTCAAAACAGTTCTTTAAACGTTCTTGGACCTTCTCTAATTTCATTCACACTTTATAAACCTCCACGGTGATTACAGCTGAGAGAAAAAGTAAAATTTTCTTTTCTTCCAGGTTTACTTCATCTATTTGGCATTACTTCTCATACAGCTCATTTTGCTGTTTTTGTTGTACAACCATTTGAACAGTTGGTTATCCTTCAGTTTGTTTATTTATACAGCAAATAAGGGTGAAAAAACTCCAGATATGAAAATTACTAGTAACTATGAAAATTACACTGGTTTTGGAACTGAGTGTTGCATCTGAAGCCATTTTAACAGGAAACAGACTGCAAGTTCTAACAGGCGAAAGTTTGGAACATGATGATGGAACAGGGATGCATGCAACTTGCACAAGGTAACTAAATTTCGAGTTCATCAGGTTCTGTCTATCTGCATTTAAGCACAGAAATCATTAGAAATGGAGTAAAAAAAGGGGTAACCTCTATCAAATTTTCCAGTATCAGCTCATTCTGAAAGCAGCAGGCCAACATATTGATTCACAACTAAGTAAGGCAGTTAAAAAGGCATGAGGGGTCAAAGCTCTGAGCTGAAATGCTAATGGAAACAGCAATAAAATGGAAAAATACATGGGGCAGAAAAATGTCAGAGACCACTTGTGGTGCAAGGATCAAAGGCCAGATCTTTGTCACTGCCTGCACGCATGAGGGGAAGGACAACCTAGTGGGCTGTGGAGACCAGGAGGGAATTTATGTTCTTTGTTGGAAAAGGAAATAATTGCTCAGCAACTCTGCCAGCAATGCTGCTAGAGGAAGTGGAGGTAAAGCTGAGACCTCAAAAAGAGGCAATGAACTTCCTTTCACAGGTTTTACTTGTAAGAGTTAGCTCACCACATGCCTGGTAGTCATACTCCCAAACAAGTGCAAGAAAATACCCAGCTTGCCATTTTGTTTCAGAGCTCCCTGAGCTATGATCAGTGTGCTGACCTTCACACAACCCAGAAATGTTCTCTCACTTCGCAACCTACAGGAAATCAGTTTTCACAGGTTTAACTTGGTTACAAACACCCTGTTTAGTAGAGTATAAAGATCGCCCAGTAGGCCTGCTGATAAGACAGCAGCTTTAATTCTACACAGAAAAGCTGATCGTGTATAATAACAGTCAACAACAGAATAATGTGAAATAATGGTTACCAGATCCCCAGTTTAAATAATAGCAGACAAAGGGTAAAATAAGAATGCATGGCAATTTTCCAATGTAGGAGAGTATAGTAATGAAAAAGCAATAACTCACTGTAGTATATTAAACCGGCTTCAAATATTATTTACAAGTATGAGGATTGTGCTTAAAATGCTGCTTCGATGCATCAGCAGACAAAGACGCTGCCATACATTTCCTATCACAGAACTGAGTTTATGCATCTCAGTTCTAACTTACATTACAGTGAAGGATTTCCTGTGCTGGAATTATTTATCACATTGGACCCTGCAACCCACAACAGTACCTGTAAAACAATAACCACCTGCTACAAAGTACAATGAATAGTCCTATAATTTTCACTGAAATTAAAATGCAGGTATAAAGAGTAAAGCCAGAATAATTTTGTTTGCAGAAAGAGCCTGCTTCATGATTTTAACAACTGAGTGGCTTAGCCTAGAAGCTGCAACAGTTTGCATACACTTGAAGTGCAGCCATGCCAGCTGTTTGACAGACTGCTAGTACCCAAAGCTCTCCCGGCTGCCCCTTGTCAGATCACAATTCTGCTTTTCTGCTAAACAGAGATTCTGGTATTTGGCAAGCTCTACTATAAACCCTAAGTCAGCTTTGACAAAAGATACAGAAGAAGAAAGACTAGAGTGAAATTTAATTACCTACTGCACCTGAACTTGGTTCTTCTAAAATTTCTAATTGAGCATTTTGTTTACAGTAACATTTGTAAAACAGTATTTGCAGTTACTTAGGTAGATAAGCTTCTCCTCTACCATGACTTAAAGCACTTTAAAGCATTTCAGACAGCTTTATTTAAAAAGATGCCAAGACTTTCTGGAAGGCAAATATTTACTGTGATCAAATCCATCTGGTCTAATCATGTCCCTCACATTGTAAGATCTAAGAGTCCAGTTTTTAAAAGGTTTTCAATTTCTTTTTCTAGTTGCAGCCACAACTTCAACACGAACAACTATAATTATTTGTCTAAGTCACAGGAAGTGATTACTCAACAAATGCTTGTATGTCCTTCATCACTTAAAATCCTTAGTCTCTGTGTTCACTTGAGCTAGACGGTGGGGAAATGAGAAATAAACAGAAGCAATTTTTTCCTGATCAAATAAAGGCTGTGACAATCACTTAATGAAAAAAAAAAGTACTTAGAGAACATAAAAAAATCACTCTCCATTTTCATTTTTGTTCCATGGAAGCGTCTCAATGACATCAATGAATATGGTACTGTAGACAGTACGTACTCCAAATCAATATTGTACTGTAGACACCACATAATCCAAATCAATAGCTTGATCCATGGATACCAATTAAGCATGCATTCAGCCCTTCAGGGATTCAGGGAGGTCTGGCACTTTACGCTGTCTGCTCTGCTTTCACAAGCATTCACTCAAACTGCACTCCAAAGACAGATTTCATTGGCGAATGAGGGAAAACTTATACTATCAATGAAATAACTGAAATATTACAGTGATGATCTACAGCCTCCAAGGAAAAAAATGCTTTCAACCTGTGTTTAGTATTCACTGAAACAATCAGCACTATTTATACAAATGAAATAAAATAAGCAAAGGGTGTAAAAGAAGCAAAAGCTTCTGGTCATTGAAACTGTTCGGAGACCTAAAACTTTGAGCAGAGAAAAATGCTCTGTTAATTTAAAAAGGAAGAGAAACCATTTCCCATGCCTGGAGAAATAGAAAGTTTCTCTTCCTGCTGTGAGATGTTGTGTTCTGAAGTTGGGTTCACTGCAGTTTCTCACTCAGTCCTGTAAATTCTAACCAATGACTATAACTGTGCAGCTCACCAGCAGAAGCGTAAGTATTAGAAAACAAGATCACTTTAGCTCGTAAAGATCTGAAAGACTGGAAATGAGACACCCATTTTTGGTAATTTTGAGTCATTTTCCCCCTCAATTTTCAACGCAGGAATTCTGTTGTCTTTGAAATGATTGCCAAGTAGACATTTCTAAAGCTCACTACATTTAAGTACTGATTTACCTTCAGAATTTATAGACACAATCTCAAGAGAAGGTTCAAAGATTTATTTCCTTTCTTCCAGAAATACCCAAGTTAAAGAAGAGTATAATACTGCCAACAAACAGAGCAAGCTCAGAGAGAGCAAGTAAGGGGTTTCAAAATTTAATGGCCTTTATCATTACAACTGTCTTGTAATGCCTACAAGCACGTATAAAATTACCTACATTAACCTCTTGAAAGAATTTGCATTGGAATGTGCAAAGCAGAGGCCAGAAAGTGAAGCCGACTGCTTGTGCCTAAGGAACTGGATTACAGTCAAAGCTGACAGGCTCAGGGGCTTTTTGCCTTCTTCCATGCACCTGGGTAACAAGTGGGTAACAGCTTGGCAAGGCCTGATGTACTTTTCTCACAGAAATAGGAAGACAGTGAACAAGGCAAGGGACTACGGGAACAGGGGATTTCATGGTATAGTCAGTGAAGATTTGAATATCTCTTCAACTACTTCTGCAGGTGAGTCACTTGTCATGGGTGAACGCTGGTGGTGTTCTGCATTTTCTGGATCCTTTTTGCAGAGATATTGATGAAACTGATGTTAACAGGAACTGTGCTGCAAATGCACACAAATTTCTGTGCTAGCTAGAAAGAATGTGCTATCATAAGTAGGGAGTGCAATATTAAATTTGTCTTCTCGTTCTCAACTCCAACCCTTCCTCCTCCTTGATCCAAAAGGGATGCTATGAAAAAATACAGTAGCATTAGATACAACAGTGGCAGAATCACAGAATTTTCTAGGCTGGAAAAAAGACAATTCGAGTCCAATCTTTGACTGATCACCACTTCATCAACTAAACCATGGCACTCAGTGACTTCACCACCCCTCCAGGCAGTCTGTTCCAATGCTTAACAACCCTTTCCACAAAGAAATTCTTCCTGAGAATTTACATAGCAGAAGTTACAGAGAAGCCCACAAAACATACAAAATACTGTATGCAGAAAACAACACTGCTGGCATACTATTCATTTAGTGAGCTACAAATAATGGACAATGGAGAAAAAGAAATGGAACAGAATTATGGACAAATGGTATGAAAACCCAATCAAGAAAGCAGGGAGAAACATGGTAACATTGAAAACAGTTTAATGATCTTTATATAAGCGTGCAAAGTAAGGTTAGAAATGAACCAATTATACATACGGCTCACACAGAATTAATTATATAGATTACTACCAAAGTGACATTTGAGCTAAGTGAGCAATTGATAAGAAAAAAATTTGGCTGACGCTGAGAAGGAAAAATCCTACAGCATAATATCTAGCCTTCTATCAATGTGATCCAATACTCCTTGACACGTGTGGGACACGTGCACTCTCTGCTCTCCTTGCTCTTTCATCATTTTTATAAGCACAGCCCCCTCTTGCCTTCGTACCTTGTTCCCACTCCCTCATATGCCACTTGGTTTCCTGTCTCAATGATTTTTTCAAGACTATTCCCTCATCACATTCTTTCTTCCAGTTCAACAAGAAAGAAGCTAATTTCAAGTGAAGAACTGGAAGTATGAAATGCCTTATCTACACCAAGAAACCATGTTGTCTGTAGTTTCCTGTAGTTATTAAAGGAAGCAATCATAGGCAAAAGACAGATTTCATAATCCTGGACAAAAAATGGAATTTATTTGGAGGATTTGGCTCCTTTTTCTTTTTAATTATTATTTAAAGTTTAATCAATCAAGTTTTTAGATTTATAACCTGGATAAATTTGTATAAATGGCAAAATCAAAAGCTCATGAAACCTCCAAGCTAATGACATTTTGGCCATATATAGTGTTTATTAGAAAGCATCTTTAATGAATCATAAATTTCCAGAGTTCTATTAGCACTCACTTGTAATGCACCCTTGGTCAGTTCTATTCAGTTTACATTGACCTTAAACTTCTCTGGTAAGTGAATTTCTTCTTAAAAGCAGCTTCCATAAATTTTCTTTTACCTTATTGATTTGACAATGCAGCCTTTGCAGAAGCGGTGTCCACACGGTGTCTGCACGGCCTCCCGAAGAGCCATCAAACAGATTGGACATTCATATTTACTTTCCAAGGGCGGATCGAACTCCACATCATATCCTTGTGTTTCTTCCGTGAAAGAACTTGGCGGGTTTCCAGTCCCACTGCTGACACTTGTGCCATCTTCTTTGGCTCCGGTGCTGCAGGCACTGGCCATGGCTGCACAGCAGCCACTTTCCACGTCTCGGGCTCCACAACTGCTATCACTGTGTAGCAAGCTCATAGTAGCTAATCATGTGCTACACAGGAATGCACTGCAAGATGGCAAAAAGATGTATTAATTTAAAATATTCAAATACTTTCCTTCCCAGTCAAGAGCAAAATTTATTTCTGACCAGAAACACTGGAACAGTTACAGATTTGGTTCTACTCAAAATCACTGGTTTGGATTTCTCCCAGTTTCCGTTATCTTTTGCAACTTATCTTGTGATATATAGGTAAGAACACTGCATCCTGTCAGTACAGTTCGAACACACAGATACCCCCCTTTCTGTAATCTCTTTCATCTGACTACCTGATTTCTGTAAAAAGACGAATACTCTTTTGTCCTTGCAGTGTCTACTGAAAGCACTTCTTTACTCCTTCCACATTATTTACTTCTAAGGCATTCAAACAGACTTTGCATGAAAAAATGCTGTGCAGAATCATGTTTTATTGGATGACAGTAGCTCAATTCCACATTTTCCTTGCAGTATATAAATGTTATTTAACATTTTCTGTCTACAGCGATTCACAGTATAGGTTTCAAATCAATTTAGGTGCGGGTCCACAAATAAAATACAAGTCCAAGTACCTAAACCAAGCAGATGCTCTGCTGCAAATGAAATTCAAATATACAGCACTGCTGATAACATTTTAGAAATGCCAACAGGACTTTAAATTGGATAAAAAGCTACACATGAGATAAGGATAATAATTCCACAGCTCAAAAGCTATCTACAAATTACTAGCACTCAAACAGAGTTCTTGCTCTCCTTTGCCTCTTCTTCTTTGCCTCCCTGCCTCTTCTGACGGGGAGGACAATGGACATGATTGTAAGAACAGAAGAAACAAGTCGCCTTTCGCTGAAGAGCAGTGAATGGCATACTAAAGCCTGTTTTTAAAACACTGCTCACAAAGCAGGTTGAACTCATAGGTATGAAATAAAAAAGTGCTAGTATCCCCAAACAGATGGCCAGTGTTTCTACACTGAAGGAGGGAGCTTTAAAAAAAAGGTGTAAACAAATATAAGTTCTAGAAGTCCAAGAAATTTTCCTCTGCCTTGATTTTGTAATGGTCATAACCATTTTCTTAGAATCCTACTGTGGTTAGTTTTCTATAAATGAAATTTCTTTGAAAAACAGAGATTACCACCAGTTGCAAGGCAGTATGAGTAATCTGAGGGTTGTGGAGCCAGGCATGCAAAACAAGTCCACTAACCTCAGATATGATTGCCTTTTGCACAGCAGTATTGGCAAAGTCTTTTGCAATGTTAACTTACTGAGTTCACTGTAATATCATTACATCATTTAAAATATATTAGGGACTCAAATCTAATCAAGAGCTAAACTATAAGGATTGTTCATCTGCATCACAACTGCAGGTAGTGGGGTCAGCAGAATGAATAGGGCTACCTTGAGCTCACAAAAGTAAAAATTTTCCTGCCTTCATCAGAACTTGGTATCACGATTCATTTTTACAAAATGTTCATGAATAGGAGTGGGACAAACAGGTAGTTTTAATTGGGTATGTATTATATGACACCCGGAAGATTACATCAACAGAAATACTAATCACACAAGGTCTCAACTAGCATTTACTGGAAATGTATTTTGAACACATGCAACATCACAGAAATGGGCTTTAGGCCATCTACATGATAAACAGTTGGCAATACTGTCCATGCTAATACTGCATGAGCATTTTTTTCCCCAGCTATCCAGATCTTCAAAAAAAAGGCAGAACAAAAGCAAACAGGCAAAGTTACCATATTTAGGTCAGCTACAGCTAGAATCAAAACAGAACTTTTATTTTCTTCTGTAAATATGTAACTTTCCATATTGTTGAGATACGTAGAGGTATGAGAAGTATTTGAAGATCTGCGTTCTTGACATTTCCAAAATACCATTAAGGTACAGAGCCTCAAACTGCAGTTTGACAGTTCTGAATTGTACTGGACAGGTCAGCAACACTCACTTTATGCAGAAATAACTCCAGAGCAGAGCTGTCTGGAACTGCACTCAAGGAGTCACGTTCACTTCTACTGTTCTCCACCCCAATGTATTATCCCTATACATTATCTACCCACAACAGGCTTTATTAATCAAGGCTCCTAAGCACAACAGCAATACACATTAAACACCAAGTGCATTCTCACCAGCTGCTTCAGCCACGTCATGATCAATTTAATCCCATGAAGGGAGCAGCTCCCCCAGTGTCTTAGAATGGAAGCAGAAGAATCAATGTTTATAAAGATGCCCTGTGACAGAGATTTTTTTAGCATGCCATCAGTAGATATTTCTGGAGAAAAAAACCCAACTTTTTTCCATTGTTAAACCAATATAACTTACTTAGCAACTGCTGCAGAGGATTGATTAGTCCACAGGCCACATTTCATGAAAAATCACAAGAACTAAACTGGGCCAATGGAGTGGGAATGTTGGTATGCAGCATATTAGAATCCACTGGCCATCCCAGGGCTGAAAAATTCACGTAAGTCTAAGCCACAAGGGTATATTTACTGAGACTAAAAAAGGGAAGAGGAACATATATCCCCCTTTAGCGATGTCACAAAGGAATCCAGGAAGTCACAGGGAGAAAAATATAATGACTTTACCCAAATTCAGTTCTCACATTAATTGAAGAGTGTGACTCTTCTCTTGGGCTGTTACTAGGAAAAAAACCATACTATTTAAGATATTGGTCTTATAAGGAACAAAACAGGATCTGAGTCGGTATAATCTCACTAGCTGAACGCTTTTTGAACTTTTTAAACACTAGTTGAGCTCTTTGCCCCTTTAAATTGTTTCTACAAAAACAGCAGGTATGTCCATTCAGTTTACAGAAACAAAACTCCTATACCAGTCATTTTAATGAATGAGTCACTGCAACCAGCCAACATCCCAGTTGCACACAAAAATCCCCTTATTCAGTGATATACTCCACTTCTACATAGAGCTTTTTGTCAGCACATGACTGAGTGGTTCATAAAAAAAAGAAGTGCAAATATCATAGTCTCTTTTTAAATTGGGAAATTCAGGCAACTTAAAAGAGGCAACTTAAACAAGGTGATTTAAGAGTCAGATTTTAAACTTTGTTCATGTTTTATCTAAGATAGGATTCCTCCTACTACTCTTATCCATTTCATCTTATCTGTGAAGGAAGTCCTTCCTCCACACATACTTACAGGTGTGGGGCAAGACACAGTTTTCCAAATAAAAATCCATACCGCTGTTACTCAGACCATTAACCAAAGCCTGATTACTCCAGCATAGTTTAAAACAATTCCTCTATGAGTTCTAACTACTGTAGTAGGAATTAGTTCTGTTTCTTGTGGCAGTTACTTTACCCTTCAAGAGATGGAACACAGATTCAATCTTGAACAGAGCAGTGCTAATGCAAAACCGACTACAGAAAAGTATACTTTGAATGTGTAATGACAGGTCTTTTCCCCAGTGAAGGTGGAGCAGACAGTTTGTGAGCCTACTGTAGCAGTGTTTCATGTTCCTCCCTTGGAGAATTTAAAAAATGTTTTGGCTGGAAGAGGATGGACTTTAAAATCCAAACCAGTATATATCCAAAAATTATACTAACATCTCCCAAAACCCACATCAGTTCTTCTTGCTATTGATAATAGTTGGTATTCTTCCTCTGTGCCAAACAAAACTGAGTCAAATGCAAGTACAACAATATCCAAGCATTAACTTATACCTTGTGTACACCACAGCCTTTACAACCAATCCTTTGCTTTAATGTTAGTAGTTTAACACACTAAACACTTTGCTAGGCCGCTCTCTATACCTTTTTTGTTTGCACAACATTCAGCTTTCAGATCCAGGAACAACTGAAATTAAATTGGATCATTACATGGCAATTCTTGGTTTTGCTAGAGTGAAGTTTCTCAGGCAGAGAACGCCTTAAACCATGTTTGGTAATGAGCCTGAAGTGCCCTCTTCTAAAGCTAGGAAGTCTTATCACACCTGCTGGGAAGAGAGATAATGGGCTTTAGCTTGCATTCACGAGGTACCCAGTCCTTGGGCTAGCAAAGGTTGATTTCACTCTCCAAGGCAACAGCTGTATTTGACAACAGAAAGGGAGGCGCTTTCCAGGCCAAATGGTTATGGGCAGAACTTGTTTGATCATTACCTGTGCTGCAGAAATGTGGGAATGCCCTAAGGATCAAACTGTCATGCCCCAGAAGAGAGTTAAGACTACAGGGAGTTCCCATACTACTCTTCCAACTTCAAACATAACGAACCCTTTCTTCACTAAATAACCTGTGCTATGTTGCTATTTACACTGCTGCATTACAAAGTGACTAGGCTGATGTGAGCTAGCACACTCAGACCAGAAGAGCAAACTCCTGCAAGAATAATGTACCTTATGATTGATAAAACAACAATTTCATAACAGAATTTAAACTGCTCATATTTCAAATTAATGCATGCAACAAAACTCTGTACTCTGATTTGTCAAGTCTCATAGTATATGGAGCACTTTTACAGATTTTCATGCTCCAGAGAGCCACAGGATTAATTCAGAAATTCCTCTAAATCAAAAAATACTGCTGGTACCAGAAGATATGTTCAAACTGCCTGGAAAATCACACTATCATTAGAGTAACAAGGAGGAAATAAAATTAGGCATTGTGTCCTATTTATACTGAAATAGGAAACAATACCTTTGAGCATTTGGCAAAGGTGAAGGCATACTGTACAGAGAGAGTATTAGTTTCCGTAAGATAGAAAACTTTTAATATTAATCATTAAGTACTGAATACAAATAATTTCCACATGCCCTTTCCTACAAAATTCACACCGACTAGCCATATAAATAAGGAAATCAATACAGAGGACTACTCCAAATCCTTTTTCTTACTTCAAGTTCACAAACATAATTCATTTGCTTGCAGCCTGGCCAGCAGACATCCAGCAGGCGAAATGCCTTCAGCACCGCATTGACAGAAAAACTGGCCAAACTCTTCTCTTTTCTTCTTCTTTTCCTCACTTAGAAGAGTTTTTTAATGTATAGATTTCTGGGTCATGAGACTGACGGACCAGTGGAGTGACTCTGGATAATTTTATGGAGCAATACTTGCAACACTTGTTCCCAGGCATAATAATTAATGGTCTACTGACAATTGATAAGCACCATGTGTTTCCATTATGAGGTTTGTAACCATCATCACTGTGGCCTCATCCAGGCAGAACATATGAAATTATGCAAATTTCTTTTAATTAATACCTATAAACCACTTTCATTTAAAAGCTATCAAATGTCTAGACAAGCCAAAGCAGTAAGAGATTTGGGCAGAACTTGTAAACGCAAAAACCAAATTCTGGTTTCTTATAAAAGTCTGTAACCACACTGCAAATATTTTGCTGAGGTAGCAATTTTTTTTCTTCTAATAGCAGTAATCGTTAAGACTTCCAGGCTTTTTGGATAACCACTATACCTACCATTCTAACACGTGAACCTGAAGACTTCACAGAAGAATTTTTATTTGAGGTAAATGGAATCAAACAACATTCAGAGCTCATTAGACACTATCAAGAGCTCCTGATGCTGGAGCAGAGCAGCCATTGGGGGTTTTGAAACTTTCCAGGTGATTTCTCTTGATTTGGAGAGAATGCTGTCAGGCTCTAATCACATACGTATCTTCACGCATGAATGCTACTTAGGAAACTAAATGGTGGCACACTCACAGTTACATTCATATTTTATCCTACTTAGGCATGTCAAAACAGATTTAATTTTAGTGAGCAGTGGAAGCATACTGTACTGTATTTAACACCAAAATATTCCATGGGTTTTCCCATAACCAAAAAACAAAACCAAGCCAAAATTCCCCAAACCTTTCTTCAGTTTATTAACTTCTAGATACAATTCACTGAGAATTGCTGAGAGTAACAAATACAAGGAAAGCATTGTTAATGAGAAGAACAACGCTATTTAATTCTTTACTTTGGCAGTGATTCTGCTCTTTGGCCTCTGTTCTCCCTACACTGAGAACATACTAAGATATGCACTGTGCCTTTCTATATCCCTGAAAAGATCTGAAGAGAATTTAAGGTGCTGCCTAATGGGGACAAAGTAAATACCAGGGCAGAAAGCACTTCAAGAAGCATGGAGAAGCACAGCTATGAACAAATGTCATTTCTGCTAGGTACAGCCTCTGGGTTAGATTTAATTACCATCTATCTCTACAAGCAAGAAGTTTGTATCTGGCATTAGTAAAACAACCAGAGACTCTGGGAAAACAAACAGTGAATTAAGGTGACATTCTGAAACAATTAAAACATTTCTGCTGTTCACTCCACCTTATATTTAGTTTCATTTTTTTTTTGACATGCTTTATACCCAGAATCTTTTATCACCAGTTTTCACAGACTGGATCTAAAACCTTTCTGTATTTGCTTAGCTAATCTAAAAAAGCCATTTCTGTCTTGACAGGTTGCCATTCAACAGAGTCTGACTGAGCTTCACAAATCTTTACCTTCAGCTTTTCCCAGCAGGTGATGTGGAATATGCAGAAGAATTATAGCCAAGGCAATATCTACAATGAAAATAATACAACAGGTTTTATCAGCATGACCTTTTTTTCCTTCTTTTACTATAATGACTAGTTTTATGGCCTCTTCATACAATGGAAAGGCAAAGCAGTTTGCTTGTGTTAACACAGTTGGTGAACACAGTGTAAAATGCATGGGAGATGTTCCCCCGTTCCTTTTCCTACCTGTCCCTCACCGAAACTTCAAATCAACACTGTATTTATCACTCAGTCAATGGTATCTAAGACACAAAATCCACACAGCTCATAGTTCTGCAGCATGCAGAACTTGTCAGAGGCAAACACGGAGAAATACTTTCGGCAAGTTTTAACTACTAGGTATAAGAGATATAATTAGAACATTTTCCTCCCACCTACACTGAGATTTCCGTTTAAGTATGAAAAGTCTCAGTGTGACCTATCTACACCAGACGAAATTGATGCAAAGTACTACTGAAGTCATAATTTATTACTCGTGTTAATAAATTATCGTTAAATAAAAAATACTGCCAGTCTCCACTAAAAAACAGAGCTGTCAGCTTTAGAAATAGTAACCTATCTTGAAAATTATCCTTTAACCTGTTACCGAAGAATTTACTTCGTATCTTCACGTGGGAAGAGCAGAGCCCACGTCAGGCTGATGTGCTCGAGACAAGCGGGACCACAGCCCGAGAGCCACGGGCTGCTCACGCTCCCACCGGGGAGCTAAGAGGCAACACAAGGTCATTCCAGCCAGGCTCCCAACCAGGTCAACCAGCGTACCTCGGAGCCCGGGCTGCCCGGCCTCAGACCACGGCACAGTTTCAGTTCCGGAGCAGCGCAGGCCGGAGCCTCAGCCCCATCACCGCCCTGCTCTAGCGCAGGCCCCCCTTTGCGGCACCGCCGTCCCTGCCCCGAGCCCGCTCTCGGGGAAGGGGCCGCAGGGCTCCGCGGGGCCGGGCAGGCGCGGGCCCCGCTCCCGAGCCGGCAGCGCCGGCCC